>JADDOH010002693.1:0-141193 GCA_016648135.1 Agrypnia vestita
GCCGCCGCCATAACAAACCGGTTTCCCAAAAACCATCAGAGCGCTGCCTTGTAGTGGCTTCCATTATCTGCATGGCTCGCATGTCATCTGTTTTGACTCGCATTGTTGTGGTAATGCCTATCGAATCCACGGCAAAATGCGCCCTTATCAGTTGCTCGATCGCTCCATCCGTGGGAGCGGGCGTCTCATTCACTGCGAGCACGGATGACTCATCGGTCCGTATCATGGAACACACTCCGTGACGCACCCAGCCTAGTGCAGTTCGCGACTCTAACACGTCGCTGTTAGCTTTTATTACGCGCACTTCACGTGACGTAATAAGGCTGGTATTATCCATGCCAACCAATATTCGCGGTTGGACTATTTCCAAGCGGCCGCGGCCCACCAGCCCCTCTGCAATCGGTACCATGAATTGCGAGGGAAGGGCTAAATCACGCACCGTATTTGCTTGCACCTGATATTTTCTACCATCACTACTTTCGATTGTCAGATTCACTTTTTCAGATTTCGTGTCCGTACTGCACATACCTCCAATACCGCGAAGGTTTAATTTATACACTGGACCGCGCGCACCGACGGCACTAGCTAATTTAGCATCGATCAATGTCACTGAGGAGCCTTCATCACATAGCGCAAATGTTTTTATCTGCCCACTCGGGCCACCCACGACGACCGGTTGCACTTTTAATAAAATTGCGTCATCAACTCGGGTAGCCACGGTGGCTACATGATGTCAGGCTTCACTTGGCCCGCGCGCCGCGCCTGGTGTATAGGCAACATCTTTTTCTGCTTCCGATGGCTTCGCGGTATTATGTAACAATTTGTGGTGTTTTGCATTACAGTTTTTTACACTGCACCGGATGTTACGCACTTTGCACTGATTATTGTGTCCCGGGAACCACTGTTCTAAACACTTAAAACACAACTTTTTTTCGCGAACTATTTGTACGCGCTCCGCGGTCGTTTTTCGAAAGAAATCACTACAGCCGGCCATGCTGTGTGACGTCATATCGCAAATCGCACATTTTCGCGGCGCGTCTTTTGCGTTCGATATAGCAAAATTAATTTGTGCATATTTTTTATTTTTCTGTCCCGGTACTAGCGACGTATCTTGTCCTCCGTGCTTGGGGGCGGCATCCGTTATCATCGTGAGCCAGTTTGCAAAATCTTGTATTGTCTGACGAAGCTCTTGTAGCGAACCATGCCATCCGCGCTGGTAACGGTAGTCTTCCAACCATCTCACATAGTAGTTGGGGTGCGGCTAGATATCGGGAATCGAGACCTTCGACGGTGGCCACAGCATTCGTCACCGCGATCGCGAACTCCGTTAAACTTCCCGTATCACTGGAGTCTGTGAGACGTGGCAGATGTCTCACTTTTTCCAACATAGTTGCGATTATTTTGTCCGGCTGACCAAAACATCGCTCCAAAATTTGCATAATTTTTGCAACATTATGCGGGTCCACCAGCAATGGTGCAACCGTGTCCCGCGCTTTCCCTTTCAGGGCGCGCTGCAGACGAATTAAATTTTCTGCCGGATTTAAACTGCATAATTCCGACGACTGATCATATTGTGCTTTAAACGCACGCCATTCCATAACGTCCCCATTAAACACTGGCAAGTCTTTTGCGCTAGACTGCCGTGCCATCAATGCTGCCATACGCGGCTCGTCCTGACTGAACGCGTATCGGGGGCTTTCGACCGAGCGCGTTGACCGAATAGCTTCGGCGAACACGTCCGTCATTCGGTCGAACTGTGACTGCTGATTCCGCATCCATTCTGCCAATGGCGGAGGTGCAGTTTGTGCATGTCCATGTGACTGCACGGTATGTGGGTGGCTTGCTGTTGATCCTCCCATCTCGTCCCGGCGGCTGTTAAACTGATCCATGTCCGTTCTTCTCCGCCCGGGATCGTCACCCGATGCTGTAGGTATCGAGCCATTATTGCCCATATCCGGGCCCAAATCGCTTTCAGCAGAACATGGCGCCGCCGCGTTCGTTGCAACGGCGCCGACAGTACACGTTCCGGTACGTGACGTCACGGGATCCTTTCCCGCTGCTGTTTGCGATAATGACAGTGCTCGTGCGTAATCTGCCGCGTGACTCTGCTGCATTTCCTGCATCTGCCGCCTGTGGTGACGGTTTTGCCGGCGCAGCTCCGCCCTCAGCATTCTGATGATTTCGTTTTCTGATGCAGAAGCCGATGTAGCTTCTATAGACCCAGGCTGTGAGCCTCCTTCTTCCTCGTGTAACGCATTCTCATCGTCTGAAGATGCTGGATTGCTTCGCGCATCTCCTTCTTCCGATGTGTCCCGACGAGCTCCCGATCTCAAACCAGATCGAGACATGATGACATACAGCAAAAATACAAGCAAGTAAGAGCGGTTCTCCGGCTCGAAGGACCAGTTGTTACGGACAGACACGCCCGTAACAAATAATTATTTTAGAATAGGGTGGATCACCGATTACTCGCCTGTCTGCTGTGCTCCGGGCGTCGTGACGTCACTGACGATGAGTCACAACTCGCTTCTAAATCTTGATGATGATGATGATACTTTGGAAACACCGGAGAGCAACGCTACGATCGACGGTGTTTCTTCAGGGGTTTTAATTCACAACAATTTACACACAAGAAAATAAAAAGCAGAGTTTTTGTTTCAGAAGGAAACCTAGCGAAAAACGGGCAGAGTGACGTTATAAAAACTATTTGTCGCACATACACGGCAACAAATATTTACTGGCACTAAGGCACTGAGAGCACTGTGTTTTCGCTAGGTTTTCGCAGCCTTTTTATTTGGGTCCAGCCAAAATAACGGGAAAATAACTGCCAAAAAGGGATTACTGAAAGAGGGGATTTACATCTTTATTGTAGGCATCGGCGTAACGTGGTGGACCACGGAAGCTGTGCGCTCGGCCTAGCGGAACGACCGCTGGGCGCCGGCGATACCTTAGAGTATATACAATCTATAGAGGGATAACTACACATTTTACCAAACCTGTACGCGTGCTTAAATAGAGCTTACTCAGTTTAAACAATATAGTAACACATAAGAGAAAAAGGGACAAAAAATATCATCCGGTCGGGTACGTCTTTAATTGCTTTGTAAGCGTTCTTCTGCCCCCATTGCTAAAAATGAGGGCAGAAAGCCAATATAGCAAAATGTTCCTATAAATGTTCAAGCAACACGAACTGTAGAATCGTTTACTTAGAGCGGCCGACATTTGAAAATAGATCCGTCTCATTTTGTCTCATTTAAAATTTCAGAATTTTTACGAGTAAAAAAGAGAAGGCACTACATTGTATGCCTCTAACGAAGCTGAATATGGTATTTTTATGGCATAAATGCACAAAATTTATGGTGCCGGCAGGGCTGCGCTAAAATATTTTTGAATATTAAATTTAAGAATAAAAATTATTTATTATTTAAGGTATTCGGATTAGGATATAATTTTTTTGCAGGTGAATGGAAGAGGCCTGTATTCTAGGCGAATTATTTAAAAATTTTTGCGTACTTGAGTAATGTTAGCGTATATTTATTTATCCAATTTAAAATTACCAAATGGAGTAAAAATTATTCGGTCTAATAAAAAAACGGGGTTTTTGGGTTTTCGAATTTGCATAGAAAGTTTACAATTATTAGTTAAGACGTATTTAATGTCAGAGTCCCCAGGGTTAAAATATCTAACGATGTACAAATTCAATCAAGACCATATTGAATTATTTTTTGAAGCTATATGCTCACATGGGGGATATAACAACAACCCAACCGTTTGCCAATTTAAGTCCGCTTACAAGAAATTACTTATAAGCGCAGAAATCAAAGATAATGTAAATGGAAACTGCATATCTTTATCTTCAGGTTAGTGTTTTCTGGGGTATTATACCGTGTTATTCCGACCTTTTGGGCCGACGTTTCGGATATCATTGCAGGGTCCATCATCAACACTGCCCACATCAGCCCTGAGGATGGATCCTGCAATGGGATCCGAAACGTCGGCCCGAAAGGTCCAAATAACAAGGCATAATACCCCAGAAAACACTAACCTGAAGATTTTGAGGGGCCGTGAAAACCTAAGAACGTTCTTGCATGCCTTTAGATCAAATTAGTATATTAAGTTGCAGTTCAAAGAATTCTGTCAATATTATAGACTGTTCCTCCTCCAAATTAAAATTATTACGTGATGACGAATTGAGTTTCGAAAATACTTTGCCTTTCGACGATATTCCTGAATCAGTACATATGTGCAGTCAGTATGTGGAGAGTTGTATAATTTAAGTATGTGATTTTGTTGTCAGACAACTAGAATCGTACATTTGTGGTAGCCCTGTTTTAGCAAGTAATTACAAACACGTGTTAGAAACGAACTGTCTAGTCTCAACGAATGACCACGCCTCTTTCGACAAAATCCTTACAAGTTTCGGAATAATACGGTCTCTATAGATTGTATATACTCTAAGGGCGATACCGTGCATCGGCGGCGCATATCTCGCGGCGCGCGGATATTTTTTAAGATAAATCCGCTCTCTCATATCTCCCGCTAATGAGTCAAATGTCAAAAGGTGCGTCTGACATGCCCGCATGTGGGTGTCATACGCAGATTACTGTCCGGGCATGTCAGCGCTTGCAAATCACGTGCATGTGACAAAAAATGAAACTTTTTTATTTATGAAAATATCTAAATTATTAATATCGCATCAGGTAGCCCTTGTTTTTCTGAAGAAAATGACACCTCACACTTTAATTATTGAGCTCTCTAGCGATAGGGAATCTAAATTTAGCGCCGTACGAAAAAATGTACGGCGCGCTATCTCAAGTCACGAGCCGTGTGGGTGTCGGTTGTTACGTGCCCCTATCTCTATTGGTCCAGAGATGCGGGCAAGTACACTGTAGCTGACCGCTCCGTAGGCGACTACCTGATTTTTACTTTGCGATTTTATCGAAAACAAAATTTAAAATATTTAATTAAGCGCGCCCGCGGCCCGAGTGACTCATCGTGAGATTTTAATCTCTCTTCCTCGGCCGCGGTCGTCGCTCTAATGGATGACTCATTAACGGGACCCTCATTGACAGTTATATACATAATTATCAAACACATATTTACAATTATTCTTAAGCTATTTTGCCTTTACGGCCTGGACCCTATCCACGATTCAAGACATTTATTTTTAAATACTTAATATTATATCACATTTCAAAATTAAGCAAAAAATATTTTTAATCTTCGTTTTTTGATCCTGTGCGAACCAGTAATATATACTATTATCTGAAAATAAAATATTACTTGTATACCTTAAAGCTACCTACCTACTTACACTATTATATTACAATAATCTCAGTCATATCTCTAGTTACTTTACCTATTTCATCCTCATCATCATATTTGAGGTATGTAGAATGCTTCAGAATTCCATTCTGAACTTAGTACCTGAATACATATGGATTAAGAAAGCCTCATTGAAAAATTGATTGCATTTTCATACTTTCAGTCAATAATGGGAAATCTTCTACATGTTGTTCATTTCCAAAGTATACCTAGGTACCTCGATATGTCTTGTTTGGACTTTGGTGAATATATTTGTT
This sequence comes from Agrypnia vestita, assembly GCA_016648135.1. NCBI lineage: Eukaryota > Metazoa > Arthropoda > Insecta > Trichoptera > Phryganeidae > Agrypnia > Agrypnia vestita. Next base: position 5,583 of record JADDOH010002693.1, read on the forward strand.
TGGTATAAGATCTTTATTTGGAGTGCGACGGTGTGCATGGAGCACAAGACTATGAAACCAAACAAATCATAATATGTAGTTTTGTCTGGAATGACCACACAATGTTAAATTTCCAAAACATCCTGAGGAGAAGGCAGAAGCGAAATTATTTGGACATATTTTTAGTAAACATCAAACCAGGTGATCCTTAATCAGGTCCATGTAGGCAAAAGAGAAAATTAAAGTTTGTTAAACTTTCATTAATTTAATTTAATTGTTTTTGTATTTACATATCTATTTTAATATTATGCCGTGTTCAATTATTTTTTACATTGCACTGTCAATAACAATTGGATTTTTTTCGTAGAAACGGATCATTTTCCCTTTACTCTTATCGGAAAAATTCATTTGGTATGCATACACCCTGTTTGGTGTAGGTCCAAGGGTCAGTAGGTCCAAAGGATTAAGGATGTATACCGAGGTACCACTGTACATCATTTTGAACTTGTTTAAATTATTACTTTCATTGTTATGTAAATTTTAAGGTTATTTATTTATTTTTTCAAAAATGTTTATATTATATTAGACAATTTATTTATGATACCTGCCATATATATTTGGGTAAATGGACTGGTGGTGGAAGACTACTATGACGGACCTTAAAGTTTGTGAAATGATAAATGGTGGAGGCGAGAGAAATGATACAAGTTTAGAGAAGGTGTAAAATTCGATAGAATGAAAGAGAAAATGTTTGTTAATGTTTATTTCTCGACCGGAGATAGGCTCCAGTAGCTGAAGTGTAGTTGTACAGGTTATCTTTATGTGTAAAGAAAATGATGAACAAAGAAACTCTGATGCTACACAGCGCTAGTCTGCCTGATGTTATCGCATAGGCCCGACTTGTGTAGCGTCGCCGTCTTACTAGGTGGACCCCTTTGTTCTCATATGTTTTCGGCGTGGCACAGGGTTGGACAGGTACAGCCACAAAAGCCCTACAATTTATTATATGCACAAAAAAATCCAGAAATGAATTAAGAAAATGAATGATATGAAATAAGTTAATTATTTTCTAATCTGTTTAAATTGAAGAACTGTGATATATTCCACAATAATATTATAGGCTGTTTGATTAGAAAATGAAATAAATAACAGTAGGTACCTACATACTAGTATAAAAACAAGGTGAATCAAAGTCATTTTACCAACATGAAAACAAAATTAATCATTGATGTAAATTTAACCTTTCCTCTCTGATGATTATCAACTGGAATGACACTGCCTTTAATTATGTGAATAACTCTTTAAATATACAAAATAAATAATATTTTAGGTATTCCTCCCTAATTATGTACGTATTTTGTTTGTGGGTGAGCAGTTTGTAGGCTGACATACTCCAGGTTTTCTACAATGTCATTTTTAGAAATATGTTCATTTACTGCACCACGGATCGATAAAGGAATTAAATATCAAGCAGTGTCTATCCTCAACTCTATGGTTCCGAATACTTAAATATTTTGGCCATGTTACCAGATACCATTGAAAAATTGGTTATTGGGATTAGATTTCATGGATGTTCGACCTGATTAACTATAGTCAAAATACCACTAACTCGTATCCCATATATGGCAGCAAACAAAGGACATAAAAATATCTGGAACAACTTCGTCTTTCATTGTCACCATCCATTCAGGTAGAAATGGCCCTGATAAATGTTTTTCTAACCAGTTTTTATCGAAATTGCTTTGTATGCATATCTCTTTGCGTTTAACCCGAAATTTTATGACATTAGTTTCTTGCAATATTTCATGTATATATTATATATAAATACATGCTTAATTAGTGTTTGAAGAACATATTTTTAGGCAGTGATTGTATCAGAGGTAATGCGTGATTATAATTTTTTATTCATGTTATTTTTTATTTACATATCACTTATTTTTGGGATTTTATTAATAATTTTATTAATTAGTGTATTTATTTGATTTTTGTTTAATGTATATATTCGTATTTGTATATTGTTTAGTTTAGGTTAATTTTTTTATCTTATGTGAATTAGTTATATGTATTTATTTTACTTTTTTACAGAACCATGGATTGATCACCCCAAATAATGTAAATTATGACATTCAGGTACCTATCTGAAAATATGAAAAATGTTTTTGTAAAATGAAAAAACCTGCACATTTTAGGTAGGTACTCACATAAAAAAAAAACCTGTGATAAGGGAGTTAAATAACCTACTTTTGGAATTCACAAGAAATGCTATGAACTAATAGGTAGTGACCAATAATCTTCTCAGCTTTTCCGCTCATTGAGAATACAATGAAGATGAATAATAATATAATAAATTTCATTGCCACATATCACTTACTGAAAATACTTCCTTGGAAAAATACACCGTAAAGAGTAACAGTATTATAAACTTCATATTGGAATTGGTATTATGTTCAAATGTACAAACACAATGTGAATTTTGCACTTTAAGAATGCTGTTTTGGCTGCACTATCTTCCATTTAAAGAATAGCAGTTGCAGTTACTAAACTGTCTCATGGATTTTATTTCCACATTCATTGGTTATCTGCATGTTATGCATAACATAATATAGGGGAACCTGGGGCACAGTGGATCACTTTTTTTAACCTGCCTATCTTCAGTATATTTATGAGGGGCATAAAAGCACAAAACACTCGAAGTGTTTCTGAAATAAATACAAAAAAACCCACCACTATTTAAGAAAATTTCTCTGGAATCTACGAAACCAACATCTTATTGGAAATGGGTTTTTAAAAACAATTTATGTTTAAAGTGGACATTATCACTTTTGCTATCTTTGCTATGATATTTCAGTCTAAAATCGACATCAAATCTCACTTATAGACGTACCACTATATATTGGTGTGCGAGGGAGGGCATCCATATCGCGTAACGGAAGTTGTCAGGGTGTAAATTTATTACACAATACACAATGTACAGAATGTCCGGTGACCGGTGTCAGAGCCTTTAATAGAAATTTGGTCGGGCAACACTAAAGAAACGAAACAATAATGGCGGCCGCTCTATCTGTCAATCTGTCAAACGGTAATATCGGTCCATTATTTGCTTTTTCAGCTTCGCAAAACTTTAATACTTCATTGGCAATTGTTTTTGCACCATCCCCGACAGTTTTGGACGTAATAATTCAGTGTATATTGGTAATCAAGATGTCACAGTTCCCGAGCAAATACAAAATTGAACTGAATGACAGGGCGAGGGGTTACCGCCGGGTGCGGGCGGGGCAGGTTTTAGTTCCAAAGCCGCCGCACATCAATTTACATTGGGCAAGCAATAGTATGAAGCGGCCATTTTGTCATGTGACATATCCTTGGGAGTTAATTGGATGAAGTGGATATTGTTGTCTTTCCTTTTAACATGATTTTCGAAGGGATGAAGCTTCATTCCCATAAAATCTCGAATTCAGTACATTCTAAATTAGTAATCCTCGGTGACATATGTGGCGCTTTTAATGTTTTTTATTACAAATATAGTCAAGTGTTCTAACTAGTGATGTGCCAATTCGATTATCTTACTAATCGATTATTCGATTATGCCAACACCATAATCAATCTATAATGGATTACAACTTATGATTTATGAAAGAGTTCTTTCTCATTACGTTTTTTTTTGACGTGGTACACACTGTATCAAGGAGTAAACACTACTCCTTTATACAATGTACACCAAGTTCCTCTATATTTTATGTCATGCATTAAGTAAACCAGGGAATCCCAAAAATTTTAAAAATTATTTAATATTTGCACTTAAAATTAACTAAACTATTTTTAAAAAATAGTTATTTGAATCATCATCAGTATTGTCTCTGCAACCTATGATAGGTCTTGGCCTCCTTAAGAATTTTCTTCCACTGAACCTATTACGAGTCATTTCTCTCCACTACTGGATTTGAAAAGCAAGTGTGGCATTGTCACTCCATCTTAGCTTTGGCCTTCCCAAGCTCCTGCATCCTATCGGTCTTGTGATCAGCAATTTCTTTGGTGATTGCTTTTTTTCTATTTGTATGACAGATTGTTTCATTTACAATGCAATTTATGAGGTGAGTATCTTATATGGAAGCGATCTTCTGTCTTATGCTTTTAATGCTATCATTAAATATTGCACACTACTCGTTGTGGTGTGCCTCTTTATTACATCTATTCTATATTTTGCATCTACCTGGAATAACGTGTGACCTCGATTACGTAAATAGTTATTCGGTATGATAGCCATAATTCTCTAGTAAGTTCAGAGAGTCAATCAATCTTTGCCAATAATAATAATATTCAAAACATATCCCAACTTTGAGACTCTTATCTCATTGTACAAAGTATAGAAACGATTTGTTGTATGGTCTAACGATGGTCTAAGCCATGTCAAAGCCAAAATTAATTTTTAAATATATAACACAGTATTTATCCAATTTACAGCATTAAAATAATCAATTTTTCTATTGTTATAATATTGTATAAGCCTAACAATTAAAATAACCACTTTTGTCTTGTGTTGTCTCAAGTAATACGGTTTTACCAGCACTGATTACCAGTATAGAATTGTAAACTGTTATATAACCAATTAACTATACATTTTGTAAACACAATTCACCTTTTGAATGTCAGTAAACATTAAGGTCAAAAACGTTTCATCAAATGTTGAAATTAATTTAGTAAAAAGTCTGTATTTAAAATGCATGACTGAAGAAATTCATTTTTACGAAAATTGCAATTGAAATAAGTCTTAATTGTTACACATCTTGCAATGGACGCCGACAGAGCATGGCACATGCTGATAGCAGCGATAAATTACTCTTTGTAGTCTGCACTCAGTCATTCACTATTAACAATATTTTTTCTTATTATACAAAATATTCCTGATTGTTGTCTAAAACCATCACAGCTTTAGTAAACAAAACACTTATCAAACCAGTACTTACATATCGTCGCCGTATATATAATAAAGCCAATGTGCCATTTTAGCACATTCTGAGATAAACGAATGAAACTGTTATAAAAAATAATTGCACAGACTAGATTTATAAAAAATATTTTAAATAATTACTAGGCAGACTTTCCAGATGAATGGCAATGTTTTTTTTTTGTATATCACCATTATTTATATGAAAAATTGATAAATTGATTCGTTCATCTCAGAATGTACTAAACGGCACATTGGCTTTATTATAGGTATATACAGCGACGATATGCATTTTAGTCATGGGTACTGATTAATTATAATGAACATATAGGTATATGCTGAACATTTTTGAATGGAAAATTTGGAAGTAATCCTTTGTGCAGATTTTAAATGAAAAATGAATTTTTGCATTGATGTTACAATAATGAGCTCTATACTTTAAAAAATGAGACAAGCATCTTTAAGTATCTGTAAGAAATAAGCGTCTCAAAAAGTCTCATGGGGTGAGGCTGAACAGCAGGGGCGTGCAGTGGGAACAAGAAGCATGACTTTTTCCTAAGCATATATTTTGAAAAGAAACCTAAATAAGAGACATCTCATAATATTCTGCCAGATAAATATTTAATTTCATTTTTTTTTTCAAATATACGTTTAAATAAAAGTCATGCTCCTTGTTCTCACTGCACTGCTGAATAGCAACCATCCAATTAGTTGTATACTAGACCAACCAAGAACAATAGTTTGAGAAGGCCAAATCTAAGATGGAGCGACAATGCCTCTTTAGGGAAGGTTTGGTGCTCGATGAAATGAAAGCGCAATTGGTTGTTGGTATTTATTTCTCCAACGGATTTAGGCTTGGGAGCAAGTAAAAATGGATAAGTAAGGAAAGTAAATATGGAACAAAGAAACTCTAATTTCACATAGCACAGGTCTGCTAGATGTTCAAATGGTGTTTACGGTATGGAGATTTTTATTGTGTTAATATAAACAAATCTCTGGGTTCGGACGATACGTAAGTACGTGGCACAGGGATGGATAGGTACCTGTGGAGATACTTGTCCACCCCCATGATGTGGATCTTCAATGACATTCTGTCTTACAAATCTAGGAAATGATAGGATGATGACTAAACAAACAATTGAAGTTATTGAAGAATACATCTTTCAAAGGCAGGCTTTCACTTTGTGGTAACATTATTAATGAATAAATTTATTATAACTTTGTTTACATCAATTTTTTAACAAAACAAAACAATTGAACCTGATGCATCTGTTGGATACTCAAATAAATCAAGAAAGGACACACACAATCAAATTTTACTCTTTTTTAAAAAAAATATTTATTGCAATAGATTGTAAACCAAGTAAAAACACTTGACCTATCACTTCAGGACTAAGATTCAAATTAATTATATTGTCAATTATTTGCAGACATTGCAATCATATGACTGCATAAGCCAGTCATATTGTCAGAAATTATCAAGAGAAACGCAGGATTGTTTTTGTAATACGTATTTATTTTGTGTAATTAGTGGTAAAAAAAAATTATTTCTTCCATAATAAAAACAAATAAAATGGGATAACCCATACATCATATTAAAAAATATTTTATTTGATTCAATCATAAACAAAAGTAACTCCAACAGTGTTCTGTATCAATTATTCTATTGGACTCGCAAATGTCACTTGCTTGTTGTTTGACCAGAGCTAACTAGTATACATGCTGGTGCAGAATGATTGAGACAATGCACTTTGTGATAGGATCAAGATCTTATCACAAGGACTTATTTTATATAGGAGAGGAGGAGAACCTCATAACCTAAAAATCTTTGGCAATGGTTCAGACAAACATCTGAATCTAAATCTTTATGTAATGAATGTAATTGCTTTAGTTACATGTTTTTTAATGCATTGTGGTTTGTAATAAAAAGGCTGCAGCCACAGTTAATGGAATACCAGACATTTGAAGACTGGAACTGACGGGTGAACCATCCTTTTTAAAGAGTCTACCCATAATTCCAAAAGTAAGAAGCTCTCTCTGAGGTTTCTTCAATGTCATTGTTAGGATTTGCTTGCTGGAGTCAGATGAATGATCACTGACAGAATATTCATATTCATCAATACCGATCGCCATTATTGAGGTATCCAAAGTGATTGGAGCATAGACACTGTCCATCGCTTCTAGAGTTTTGTTCATAAGCGGTTTCACGATTGTCGCAGTTATTGTAATGCTAGTGATTTCATCAGTTGGATGCAGAGTTGAATACTTGGGAAATCTGAAACATTAAAAAGCGTAAAATAACATTTTAAAATTTTAAGCAATCCACTCTACATATGTAATATAGGTCTTTCCATTTAAGAAAAACAATCGAATTAGAATGTGTAAGCCGTGCACATGAGGCGCATTGTTTCATTGTGTTGGTGTTTATACCCGAAACACCAACACAAAGACTCCACACCGCTATCATCCTATCACGCACTTCCATAAGGCCGCTAAGGAAAGAAGGAAGTACCTTAATCCGCAGCTCTCTAGTGTACTATTAAGGCAAGCAATAATTCCACAGTTGGACGCTCCAGCAGTCGTTGTTTCGGTTAATCTTTTTACACCATCAAAAACTACAGCTCGGTAGGAGTACGCAAACGTATTTTCCTGCAAAATAAGAAATAAATCTTAAAATACGATTTTAAATTATTAAAAAATATTAATACATTATTGCTTGAACATTTTCTAGTGATAGTTTATACAGAAATTCACTTGTAAAGTATTATGGACTAGCTCTGTTACACCTTGTAAGAGATACATGTAACATGTAATCAATGAATTATCTATTTACATTAATGAATAGAAATTGTTAACCTAATTGTAAGCAGGAATGCTATGACTAACTTCAGAATATTGTGATAGGTAATTTTATTTATTAAATAATACAAATAAAAAATAAGAGAGAAAATACCTTTGCCTGAGATACTTTTTTAGTCTGGATAAAGAAATCACATTTCATGTCGTTGTGTTCCAGAGATATTTTTTCTGATCCCGACATCTGAAGCTCCTTACTGTTGTAAAGCATCAGCTCATCTTGGTACATATGCAATGAATCCATTGATTCCGGGTCTGGCCTCGTCACTTCTCGAACAGTATTGGAAGTCCTCATAGATTCTGGTGCTACCTCCGCGTCCGGGTCTTTAGGTAATTCGATCACAAACAGTTTAGACTGTTCTTCACCGAATATGGTTCCTACTTGCATGCCTTTCTTTCCAGAATATATTCCAGTACCTTGAATAAGATAAGAATATAAAAATAAGAAAGCTTTGACTTCAGATGCAGATGAGATATGTATTGCTAATTGATATGTAAACATAATCACTAATGTGCAGGTTCGTTCCGTGGGCTTGGATAAATAACAATTCAGGTGAGATCAAGTGCAATTTAAAATTGGTGCAGTTAGGTAACTAGACTAGAAAGTGAAAAAAAAGGAAAAACAACTTATTTTATAGATGTTATTGTGATACAGTTAAAACAGAATGCTACAGTAAAACATAATGCAGGAACTATGACAAGTCAGTGAAAGAGTAGGTGTGATTGAAGATAAATGTCTCAAAAACTAATATTAATCACATACTAAATAAATATAGAACTTCTTTACTAATGTTAATGGACCCAGCTTGAACAAATTGATAATTATGTAATTATGTAAGTAATGTTGGATTCCTTTTTTTCAGAAATCAGAAAATGTATTAATTTAATAATATTATCTATACAAATTAATTTATACCAGTATTTCCCATCTTGATATTGTTGGCTCCCGCAGCCAGTAAGTTGACATTGTGGACACGAGCATAAGTTTCTTGAACTGCAGTTGCTGTAAAAACAGAATTTGTGAAAGTTAGCCTCCATTATCTCACTGGAAAGGGACCAGAGGGTCGACAAATCCGGGCCCGCCGCGCAGAGCAGGGAAGAGATGGAAGACACAGGGCTTGCGAGCTGTCGGCGGCAGGTTTAAGGATCCTTTACATCATGACTACATTTACAATTTCCTCCATCCCCTCCTTCCCCTCTTAGAGTGACATTTTACAATAGATTATATATTATGTAAATATTTATTTTTAATAAAATCGAAACAATGGATGTCTCATATAATAATATTAATATCACATACCTATATATGTAATCATATTCAGATTTTAATTGATTGCAGTATTTTGTCAGATAAATATTTAATTTCGATTCTTTTTGAAAACACATTATTACACATAATACAATATTAATAACATATCTGACTCGAGAGACTTAAAAAAAAGAATTGTGGTTTTGAACACCATCATCTATCAAAGCAGTGTGGTTTTGATTCAAAACCAAAAGAATTGTAGTTTTGAATTCCATCATCCATCAGAGCAGTGAACAATTCTCATGGGGGGATGTCAGCGCATGGCAATGCACATGGTCAGCGGCCAATGGCCGGCCAGGCGGTTGAACCTTCTTCTGTCTCTCGAGATGACAGCAGCATTCATTCCGAACTCTGAGCCATAGATTCTACCACTTATTGCAACAAGCATAAAATTTGTAAATTTAATATCATAAATTCAGTAGAAAACCACGTAAATATACATGTTTTTATTAAATGATCAAGTGCTGCCTTTTTTCCATCACTTATCCTCACATTAAACCATTTTATGCTTGCAAAATAAAAAAGGACCCAAATGCTAAGGTACCTAAATGTTTGGGGACAGCTTATTCACATCTAATCCTTGGGATCCATCTAATCTTGTACACACAATTAAACACTTCAAAAAATCTAAACACGCTCAGAAGAATTAAAGGAGTCAAACTTGAAACAAAATATTCCTTGACTGGAACATATTTTAGAGTTTTAAAAATTATTAATTTTTAATAAAGACTGGTTAGAAATGCCTGGATTTAAAAAAAATTGAGCTTCGAAAAGATTGTAAAGTTATGGCAATTTTAATGTGAAGAGTTGATAAAGAGAAACAAATGATTAATAGGGTCAATGATGAAATTGTATGAAACAAAGCCCATTTAATGAAATGTGTGCCAGCTTTCTTGCAATTAATTACGTAGTCAATTTTCTGTCTAAAAAAACAAGCACATGCTCAAAGATATTTTATTTGGCAAGCTGAATAAACATACAAGTCGAGATTAACTGCAAAACCAAGATAGTCTGATATGGCATTATAAAAAAAATTAATTAACTAACCTAACCTAACACAAATATTATGAAAACTGTATTACATACCTAATGCTAATTTATCTCCTTCAACCCTTCACAATAAAATTACCATAACCCTACTTTAAAATATTTACACATTCTTTTTGGGTCACAATTCTAGGATTAGTCTGCACTAAGCACTCTATCTCTCCACTCCTCTCTGTCATATACCAGCCTCTTTATTTATTGGTTGATGCTACAGCACTCTGATAACCTGGTCTATGTAGCTTGATTTTTGAAATTTTATTAATACATAATTTAACCCAAATCTTATACATCTCAAAATCTGACTTAAATTTTGGATTTACAATGCGGTTTACTAATGACTCTGTTCTGGAACAATTGCTTCAGCTTGTGAACAGAATTTCAGCTTAGAAACATACAGGGAGTCACAAATGCAGTGAAACATTATTTTCAGAGACTGTTGAACAAATGGATGATGTTCCTAGGTCCTGGATCCAAAGGTAAGGTGAAGTTTTGTGGAAACATATCACCCTGATAAATCTTTATCAAATTGCATTAGAAATCATTTTAATGATAATGTCATGTCTCATTTCTGCAACTCATAAAAACATGCAACATATAAAAATCATAAGACAAATATCGTTGGATAGATTTCTTATGAGACAGAAACCTGAAAAACTTTAAACACTCAATGTTTTCATAGTAGATTTCCCTTCTAAACAAAAACACTCACTATTTTTGTAAGATAAGGTAGAATAATGTTTGTTTCACGTTTATTCTTTTAATTTCATTAATTCATTTTTAGACAAAACCATGATTTGTTGTTGTTTCTTAGAATTTCAAACAAGAAGTAGAACATAAAGATGATAAAAGGTTATTTTCTTCGGCTTTTAAACAGATTAATACATTTTATATAGGTTTTTATGGAAATAATTGTTTCAGTTAACGAACAGTTTGATTTATAAACAGTTTTACCAAACTTAATTGTAAACCGAGATGACATTGTACTCATATTTTTCTATAGTACCTAAGCTTACCTGCGTAAAATGGTAATATTGAGAACCACATTGTTGGGTACACAATGTTCCTGACCTTCTTCTTCTCAACAATTTGTACAGCTGGTTGTTGGAACATTATGTCAAAGCAAACAAAATGTCCAAAAGTTACTCCAAAGTCTGTCGTAAACACTCCCAAGTCTTTTGTGTGTGACGGTGTGAACCCAGGCTCGATGTAAAGATTTATCTTGCGATATCTGCAACAAAATTTTTTACCAAGATATTAAGTGTACAAAAGCAAAATCACCGCTTTGCAGTTGAACAAAATTGAGGGTGACATGTTTGAGAATGGTTGTCTGGCAATATTGGCAGTGTTAAAAATTGATAAGTACATATTCTTGAAGACATGTTCATTGCTTCTGGTAAGAGTTTTCTGAGCCCTTGTATATTCTTTGGACCTTTAGGCGTATGTTACAGGTCTCATTGCAAGATCCATCATTTTGGCTGAAGATGGACCTTTCAATCGGATCTGAAACATCTGCCAGAAAGGTCATTTGAAATGCTGTAAAAACCTGAAGATATTTTTAATTGTTTTAGAAGCATTTTGTCGAATGCATATAAATTATAAAATTTCTGCTATAGATAAGACATAAATACTATCGTGTATATCTAAATGTTGTCAACTGTAACAGTTTTGCTTTTGAATTCTTCAGTTATGGAAAAATTATTTAATTAATTATAAAAATTTACAAGATTTTCGATTATGTACTAGAAACAAAAAAAAAGAGTCATGATTTTTAATTATGTATTTTACAAGTTTGGAAACATAAACAAGACACAGTTAAGATATTTTTGGGATATTTTTGTAGACACATAATCACTTGCTATTAGGGTTCTGATAGTCCAGTGTGCATGACACTAGGGATGGATCGTCGACATATTTATCGTTGACGAAACGAGACCGTCCACGTCCGTCCATCGACGAGACGATCAACTAGTTGAATTCGTCAACTAGTTGACGCGTCAACGTCGTTACGCGGACGTCGCGGACGTTCTATCTAAACATTGGGATGATGGTCAACTGTCTACGGTAAATAAAATAATTAAACAGAATTGTTTTATTTTATACAGCGTAAAATTGGGAATTCACCGAAACGTCGCACGTGCACATCGCAAAAAATCAAGTAAAAAATAATAGATAATAGCTTATTAAGTCTATCTCTCCCTACGCATGCATTCAAATTTCAAATCTCTGTCATAGTTCGTGAACACAGATCTGCACTCTATGATCATGTACTTTAGAGTTGAAATGAAATTACCCGTCGAGCCGTCTATGACGTTTACAAGTCGACAGCGAGAGATGAGAGAGAAATAAACGGAGACGTTTTGTCTTGCTCTCGCTCATTGCTTTGCATTACGTTGAATCTCAATCGTCCACCGTCCACGGCGTCCACCGTTCATGGCGTCCACCGTCCACCGTCTATGAATTCAACTAGTCCATGCGATAAACATAAACCGTTGACGTGTCGATGCAACGTCAACGGTTGATTTCAACTAGTCCGCCCATTCAACGCCCATCCCTACATGACACTAACTTCTCATACTGGAGGTTCCGGATTCGATTCCCAGTTAGGTCACATTACGCCTTTTTGAAGTGTTTTGCTATAATAATCGGACTTTGCGCCCTGTTGTAGTTAAAATTAAAATAAAATAAATATGCTTGTTCAAATCCTTATTGTTAGTGGCGGTAATTGAAATCTATATCTATATCTATACTAATATATCGTCGCTGTATATACAGGGTTATTTGGAAAACATTAATAACTTCCCAGGACTATATTCCTGCCTTGATTATTAGTCGAAAATGTTCAAGCTATTATGACCTAATATTAATAGTTATTGAGATATGCGACATCAAAGTTTCAAAACTTTTGTTCTATTGGTGATGAGAATACTACTACATTGATGTATAAAAATCCGTCGTTTTTTCTTTGAATTTGACGTTCAATTGACGTTTTTAATAATGTAATTCTTTATATGGTGGAGTAGTGTGAAGAGAGACGTGAAGAATGCCAAGTTGCACGAAGCTATGGCCCAAAACAGGGGATCGTGGAAAAGAAAAGTAAGGAAAACCGACCCCAAATGAAATGGGAAGCGGTTGAAAAGGAAAAAGAATAATTCTTTATATAATTAATAAAAATGTACTTTGTTTTCAACACTTATATATATAGAAAAATATCAATATGTTTCAGAGCCTATGGCCCATTCGTCAGGATACAACGTATACTAACAAATAAAAAATAAAAAATCGAAGTATAGACAGTCAAAATATAAAAATGATGTAAGGGAAATTAATAATAATTAAGTACCTGCTAACATGAAAATTTATTTGTAATGATTATGATTATTTTTTTTTTATTGTGATTATTTTCATATTGGAAAAATGTGTAGAAATTTTGAAGTTAGAGTTAGGAACACTTGAGGTAACACATAGTATTGAGGTAACACATAGTATTGAGGTAACACATTGAGAACACATAGAAATAATTATTCCGAATTTGCTATCTTTTGGCTATGGATCATTTTTTTTTATATTAGTAAGGGCTTACAAATTTTACATACAAATTACAGATTTACAGTTTGATAAATTAGAAATTTTGGAAATAAAAAAAAGTGTTAATAGATTGAATATTATAAATTACTAGGTCATTTTTACAAATCTTTTAAATGTGTTTTCATGTTAGTAAGTACTTTTTTTCAATATTTTTATATATACTTATTTTTTGTAAAACGTTAGATTACATTACATTACAGTAACTCATATCGATTACGAAAAATTCATTCGTTTCAATACAAATTAAATAAAATGATAAAAACCTTCAAAAAAATTCCATTTGGAATGTTTTCCATTTTTATTTTTTTATTTGACTTGCATTAAAGGGAATGAATTTTTCATATTCGATATAAGTTACTGTAATAATAGTCCAACATTTTACAAAAAAGAAGTCAGAAATATTGAAAAAAATGCAAACAATGATGTATTAGGTCATAATAACTTGAACATTTTCGACTCATAATCAAGGCAGGAATATAGTCCTGCGAGGTTATTAATGTTTTCCAAATAACCCTGTATAATTAAGCCTATGTGCCGTTTTAGTACATTCTGAGATAAATGAATAAAACTGTTTTAAAAAATAATTGCACAGGCTAGATTTATAAAAAATATTTTAAATAATTACTAGGCAGACTTGCCAGATGAACGGCAACGTTTTTTTTAGTATATCTCTATTATTTATATGAAAAATTGACAAATTGATTCATTCATCTGAGAATGTGTTAAACGGCACATTGGCTTAATTATATATACAGCGACAATATAAAGAGGTAAAGTTTTTAAGTTTGTAAGCTTGGATGTAAGAGGTAATCTCCAAAACTACTTATCCGATTTCAAAAATTCTTTCACCAATATTTATAATGGACTTTCAGGGTAGTATTAAGACATATAATATCCCGTTAAAATAAAAGGTCTTTTCATGGTGACCAATTTTACAACTAAATTCAACAAAAAAAATGGTCGGACGACGCGTTTTTTACGAACGCTGCATTAAAGGTAAGAGGTTTTGAAATACTTTCTATGGAGAAGATGTAGAATTAAAAAAGTTCTATAAAAAAGTCTGCGACGATATACATCTGTATGTTGGTTAGGGTTGATACACAAAATTGATAAAATATGACTAAAAGTTAATAAAAATTTATACGTGGGAAGCCTCCCAGATAAGCTAGTGATGTATAAAGCACAATGTGTGGTGAGAGACGGCGAGTCTCTGAGGCTTTTACTATGAAATCTTAAGAGTAGTCTCCAAAGAATCTCATGAGAATAAAATTGGCAATCTCATAAATGTCTCTTCTGTAGACAAGGGCCATGTCACGCAAGTATTGTGAATAGATTTAGATGAACGTAAACATACTTCGATATAATGGTTCCTTTTCTATCGAGGATAATATTTGTATTGAACAAGAAGTCTTCCTTCTCAGCGCAGTCTTCGGAAGCGGTCTCACCACAGACGGGCGCCCTCTCAGCAAGATTCACCACCGCATACAAGTTGTTTTGTTTAGCCGCACAAGATAACCTTCTTAATATCTGAAATCAAATTTATTATGTTTGATTTAACATTCCGTTAAAGGTGAAAAATTATTTAATCTGTAGGATATTGGATCATCTAAAATTCATTCCATTATATAAATAAAGATAAGTATTAAATGATTCCACCCAATCCCGTGCATGTTTCTCTATGACAGCACAATTCTCAAATTTATAGCTGTGATCTCTGATTATGTCTTAAGGTCCTGACGATAAAAGCCTCGGGTATGATACGAGCAGTGAGCGAATTTTTCACCGCTCCCCGCTCGTATCGTACTCGAGGCCTAACGCCTTCAAAAGATATTATATTCTAGTATATTAATATGAGAACTAACTACCGCATACACTCTTCACTGCCAATACTACATAGGCTGGGTAAGGAATGTAGGGAATTTGTAAATATTTGTAGATATTCCACGACAGCACTACTTGATTACTTTCAAGAGAAACACTATTGACCGTTTTCAAGAGAAAAATGCAGTCGATTCTGATATGGTGATTTGTGATAATTTGAGATAAATAATTTGAAGTTTACAGATACAATAATTTGAAGTTTAGAAATTAATAATTTGATGTTTAAAAATGAATAATTTGGAGTTTAGAAATGAATAATTTGGATTGATTTTGGGGTACTAAATAATATTTAATATATTAATTTTTACATTGTGGGCAGTTTTCTATGTATGAACATGTCATCGTGTGCTGTTGTCTTTAAGTGCACCCGTCTTGTATGCAGTTATCTGGTCACCGATTTGGACATGTGGTTTTAGTTTTGTTTTACTTTTTGAGTAGCTGAGGTGGAGAATTACCTTTGAAAAAGACTTTGGATTGTCACATGGATTTTCATTGGCTTCTGCAGTTGGTATTTTGATAGCTCCATCAGGATGGTAGTTGACGGTCGCTTCAGGAAACACCAAAATGTCCACAAACTAAAAAAATATTTTATCGTCTGATTATAAACATTTTTTGACAGCAATCACAGTTGGTTGAATACATTATTTAGATATATACATTTTTCAACATGTCGCAGGTCAGGAGCCAGCATAAAAGATTTTGTCTGGCAACCCCAAACTTAATAGCGATCGTAGCAGATGTCGCTAATATGGGAAAAATCAAATAATGATCATTCTCGCTGGACAGAAAGTGTGGAGAAGAATTTTGCTGGCAGCCATGACCTACCACATGTTTTTGGATTTATAATGAGGATAAGATATAATGGTACAATTTATAAATATGTTTTCTGAAACATGTTTTTCATATTAATGCTTGAATTAATTTTGTTTTTTGTTTATATTGTATAGGTCTTTATCGAGGCATTTTCTATTTTTTATATGTTTCAAACTTAAAAGTTTTGGATTCTTAGATGTATTTATTTCATATTTTCTTATATTAGGTCCTTACATATGAAATTGGCGTTTAGTATGGGAGGAACATAAAGCCGATTTTTTTTATTTGTAATACATTTATTTAATCAAAGTATGTACCATTGCTATCTATGCACTTTTGCCATCTCATAGGTAGTTCATCGATCCCTTTACTAAAAAAACCATTCGGACGGGAATCAATAAAATCTTTGAAGGCGGTTTGGACTGCCCCATCGGAGTTGAATTTTTTCCTTTGCAAGAAGTTATCCAAATTTCGAAAAAAATGGTAATCTGTTGGGGCAAGGTCCGGAGAGTACGGTGGATGTCTTAGACATTCCAATTGAAGCTCCTCTAATTTGGTAGCCGTCTGTTGTGCAGTGTGTGGTCTAGCGTTATCATGAAGCAGCAGTGGCCTAGAGCGATTAACCAGCCTCGGTTGTTTAGCAGCTGTCTTTTCCATCATGGTTTGCAGTTGCTGACAATAGACATCTGCCGTAATCATATGGCCAGATTTAAGATTTAAAATCCCTTCATTATTGTGCCGGTTGAGTAATGCAACGCAGCAGTCAACGCGCGTTTGTTGATTTGCTTCACTCAATTCGTGAGGTACCCACCTTTCAAGCTTTTTCACCTTACCAATTTGCTTCAAGTGGATTAAAACAGTTTTATCACTAACACCGCAGCCTGCAGCTAACTCGGATGTGGTTTGCGATGGATCCGCTTCCACAATAGCCTTCAATTCTTCATTATCAACTTTGGTCTCCGGCCGTCCACGGGGCTTGTTCTGCAGTTCGAAATTTCCAGAACGAAAACGTTGGAACCAAAAACGCACTGTGTTTTCTTTTGCGGCACCGTCGCCATACACATCATTAATCCTTCGAGCCGTTTCTGCAGCACTGGTGCCACGGTGGAACTCGTACTCGTAAATAACGCGATATTTCAAGTTTTTCATTTTGTAAACTGAGTGACGCAAAGAAAAAAACAATTGAGGAAAAAACAAATGAATTATAATTTTCAAAACACAAATACATGAGTAAATAGCTGTATAAATTTGGATTTGGAATTCCTAACCAAAGAGAAGATATTTGAGATCAAATTTGCCAGTACGGCAAAACATCAATTTCATATGTAAGGACCTAATACTTTAATTAAAAACTCTGAAAACAAATTGATGCAAGCATTAATTTTTTGTTTCGTAAATCCCTTTAAATGCCACGAGCGTGTTTATGCACCAAACCTTGCAGAGCCTGGATTAAGCACGATTGTCAGTGCTGTACATTTAAAGTCAATGTGTTTATGGACAACAATTCCGAGCAGTTTACAAACAATTAGAGTAGCTTGTTGGTCTTGTGGTTAGGACTCTCCTCGTGATCCAAAGGTCGCGGGTTTGGATCTCAATCCAGACTAGCAAGTTAGTCCTATTTTCATAGCACATGCATTTAGCTTAGTTTGAAAATAGTAAGAATATTGATGTGTCATGTTTTCCGTGTTCGTATCTCTATTTTTTTTTTAAATAAAAAGTAAAAATTAAGCCTTATTGTGTTATACTGAAACCTGTTTTTTAAAAACTCTGCCATTTACAAGCAAGAATTGAAATTCCAGAAGAAATGAAGTCATTACAAATACTTATTCAAAGCGAGCCTCAACACATTTAAATATATTTTCTATATGTTTTCATTCAAAATCTTTTTCCCTTTGAAAAATATAAAATAAACAATATGGCTGAAAATTTTCTAAGGTTTTTACATCCATTCAGAATCTTGAGTTTGGTTTGTGTTTTCTGGGATATTCTGCCATGTTTCTACAACCTCTTACAATACATCGGCTCTCATGATATGAGTACTGTAATGGGTAATACACCTGCAATGGGTACTGAAACGTCGGTCAGAAAGATCGTAGAAACACAGCAGAATATCCCAGAAAACAATATGGCATCTCATTTTTTGACAGTCAAATGAATATTTGAAAGCTTCATATCACATGATGGAAATTAGCTTAAAGTTATCCCATTGTCCAAGAAATTCTACACAGAATAGGCTGTGAAGAATTCTGTGAGATGGTCCCGTTAGAAGCCTCAAGAATCGTCGAGTTTGCATGCGAAGATGTATGTATGTGGATGAGGCGAGAGTGTGTGTTAGGACAGATGAGTGTGGTGCTCTATCGTCTCTGCCTACCCCCACGGGGAAAAGGCGTGATGGTAAGTTATTAAGTAATAGGCTGTGGAAATGTCACGATGTCAGAGTGCAGCATTTTGATGCTACAGACAACAGGTTTTTCGCTTTATAATTAAAATTTAATTTCAACATTGTTATATTATCAACAGAATAGGTATGTTGTTTTGATAAATTTCTAATTCATGGATGTGATAAACATTCTAATCAATTTAGTGGTCGCATTTTTATTGAGATATTTAATATTTTTTGTGTTCCCTTTATATTCTAAGTAAAGTAATCAAAATCTTTATATTCTAAGTAATTTTTAAAAAGTACATTTATAAATTTCTGCATCATTCCATTTCAAAAAACTTTCTCGAGTTTAGTAACCAAAGTGAGCTATGCATTTACAAAGTTAAACTTTTTTTTTTTATTTATTATTTAATATTACACAAAGTTTTATTATTTTTTTTTCTTGTGTATTTAAATTATATAGATACATAAATTACCTGTACCTCTTCAAAAAGAGACTTACTCTTGAGCTTGAAGGAGGACCTTATAATTACATAAATCAATTTTTGGAGTCCAACAGAGAAAATCGCAGAATACAAATTATTACTTATTTTACAAAGTCCTGATATTTATGTGTGTTCCTGACACGTATCGCCGGGAATCAAGGGATGAGAAATATGGGGTCATGGATGGATGACGGTATGGGGATGAGGAGGGGTATACGGAATGAGTGGACTGTATTTTTTGGGAATAAAGGAACACAGATGAAATGAGTAGTATATTTCCAGACACCGCTAACTCCATACCAAAACAATTTACAGCAAGTCAAGTAATTTATACTTTATTATGTGAGATGTCATTACCTACACTGTTAGTTTTTCTAGAAAGTTTGTTATAAATGTAAACAAACTTTCTAGAAAACCTAACAGTGTAGATAATCTCACACAATAAGGTATAAATTACTTGACCTGTTGTAAATTGCTTTGGTTTGGAATTAGCAGTGTCTGGAAATATAAGACTCAAATAGACACTTACTACTACCAAGAGAGGATTCCTCTGATCCGTTTCACCGTGATGGTCAACAAAATTACTGATTCACTTCACAGATCTTCCAATTCACAAATAATACATAAACTGAAAGCATGACAATTCTTTCCAAAGGTTACTTTGAGAATCAATTCGAGAGGTAATTGACACAACAATGATCTATGCTCGACGACAGCTAGATATTTACTATATGAGCAAGACAGGACGAAGGAGGGGAGAGGAAGGGGGTTGTCACATAAATGCCAGATTCACGTAGTGCGAGAATCAAATGCCTAAAATGCAAATACTGAACAATGTGTATGTATAATAATGTTAACACTTACCTACTTCCATATATTTTATGGTTTCTTAAGAAGTTAGCTTCAGAACCATCTTGAGAAGTTGGCTTTCTAACTTTGCAATTTTTTTCTCTCAGTTTGCAATCATATATTTTGTGATTTCCTTGATTCGGGTACCTACATGCATGTAAATACAATTTGATACTCTACCTTCATTTTAGCTTCACCCATGTAGTGTTCATAAGCTTCCAGAGCCGTGTCTATGGAGTCATAAAGAGGCCCCTTGGTTTGATGGTACTCTACGACCCCAGCAACGTAAGTCGTCCTGTCTGTTGCCTGCAAAATTATAACAACTTTGATTAGAGCTTTGGAGATAAGGAAAATATTTTTGCATTTTGAATTGTGCTTATAGACTCGCAATTATACAAATGGTTGGGAAAAAATTGATCTGGATAAAAAATACCAAAAGTATAAGGTTTATAAATGTGGTGGTACCTGTCCAACCCTGCGCCAATTCGGCGGACCCAGCGATTTGTTTACGTTAACATAATTAAACCGCCACGCCGTAAGCATACGAGAACAAAGAAGTCGCTAGGAAGATAAAACGATGCCACATTAAGAACGAGTGTCTGCCATAACATCTGACGGACCTGTGCGTAACATATATAGATACTTTGTTCCTTTCCGTAAATTCATTATATTATATAACTGCATTTATAACACTAGCCTCACCTCGCCTCAAATAAATATTTCATGAACCTACAGTTAAAAATGCATACCTAAAAATCCAATATCAAAATTAAATTTATTATCTTCACTTGCTCCCGGAGCCTATATCCGGTCGAGAAATAAACATTGACAACCAATCACTCTTTCATTACACGAATATGAATCTTCCCTAAACAAACATTGCATGATAGTACAAACGTTTTATAATAAATAACTCAGAAAAAAATTTCAAAAATGCACACTTTGAAGTCGCTTATCTCTATAATTATTGATATTAGGACATTGTTGAGAAAACATTTTCGATTCATAA
Organism: Agrypnia vestita; assembly: GCA_016648135.1. Lineage (NCBI taxonomy): Eukaryota > Metazoa > Arthropoda > Insecta > Trichoptera > Phryganeidae > Agrypnia > Agrypnia vestita. Next base: position 26,724 of record JADDOH010002693.1, read on the forward strand.
TTTAGGAAGGAATCTATCTTTAAAGTATTGTGGACTAGCTCTGTTACACCCTGTATTTTATATAATATTAATTATATTTCTTTGCATGCATTTGTTTACATGTGCACCAATCATGCGTGCATTCTAATTTTATAATTTTTTCAACAATTTGGCGCCACGCACTCGCCTGCTTTAAATAAACGCCCAAAAGTAAACTTGAATAAGAGCGGTTATTTTTACCTCTGGCCCCCGAATTATAACCGGAAATGTTAATTTTTTTATGGCGGAAGTAGCTCCTCCGGCGTCCGGCTAGACAACGATCTTCATACACCGATGCCGCAGACAATTATATCGTGACATGTATGAAAGCACATAACATACATTTTTGATATTCAATTTTATAATTTTTTTAGATGTTACATTAAAAAAATTACACTCATATAAGGCGACTTTGTCATCGTGGATATCGGTCGCAATTAGCGAATGCAATCCCGAATCGGGATTGCCCTTTCGGGATCCCTCGAGATTAGAATTTCCAATCACGCGGGATCCCTCGGGATCGGGATCGGGATCCCGAATACTTTTGTGTTTTTTTGTTTGTTTATAGAGCTGAATAGCAATTAACGACAACCCCTTGCAATTTTATATCGGCAATTTTAATAAAATTTTCATTATTAATCACTGCATTAAAGTTTTTGAAGGCGTTTTTCCAAGCATCAATCAGACAATGTAGTAGAGTAAAAACTACTAACTAGTAGTAGTTATTATTACCTACTGTGATAGGTTGATAAAATACATTTCAAAATACAAAACATAAAAAATGCTGATCAATCCCGATAATTCCGATAATCTCGTCCGATTTTTCGGTTCGGGATTGATCTTGTAAAATGCCTCGAGATCTCGCGGGATCGGGATTGCATTCCCTAGTCGCAATTGAAGGGATGTGAAATTACTTAGACGCAACGTATTTGAAGCACCTTGGTTGACGCATCAAAAAATACATCAATTTTCTTTTTTTGGCGTAATTTTACTGCACACTTATATTTGTTTTATTTTCATTGTTTACGGCATACATTGATTAATATTTTTCATTATAAAATTATTTTGAAAATTTCGAAATAGCGGAGTTATGCGCTGTCTCGCAAAGGTCTTTCCCGTGACGCATGCGGCTTTGGTGATAATGTCGTCAGGGTTTGAGTGAAACGAAAAGATAAATTATTTTAACGTTAAATCTTGTAATATTAGGTCCTTACATATGAAATTGGCGTTTTGCCGTACTGGCAAATTTGATCTCAAATATCTTCTCTTTGGTTAGGAATTCCAAATCCAAATTTATACAGCTATTTACTCATGTATTTGTGTTTTGAAAATTATAATTCATTTAAATTTTCCTCAATTGTTTTTTTCTTTGCGTCACTCAGTGTACAAAATGAAAAACTTGAAATATCGCGTTATTTACGAGTACGAGTTCCACCGTGGCACCAGTGCTGCAGAAACGGCTCGAAGGATTAATGATGTGTATGGCGACGGTGCCGCAAAAGAAAACACAGTGCGTTTTTGGTTCCAACGTTTTCGTTCTGGAAATTTCGACCTGCAGAACAAGCCCCGTGGACGGCCGGAGACCAAAGTTGATAATGAAGAATTGAAGGCTATTGTGGAAGCGGATCCATCGCAAACCACATCCGAGTTAGCTGCAGGCTGCGGTGTTAGTGATAAAACTGTTTTAATCCACTTGAAGCAAATTGGTAAGGTGAAAAAGCTTGAAAGGTGGGTACCTCACGAATTGAGTGAAGCAAATCAACAAACGCGCGTTGACTGCTGCGTTGCATTACTCAACCGGCACAATAATGAAGGGATTTTAAATCGAATCATTACCTGTGATGAAAAGTGGATCCTGTACGATAATCGGAAGCGCTCATCGCAATGGCTGAACCCTGCCGAACCAGCCAAACCATGCCCCAAGCGAAAATTGACTCCAAAAAAGTTACTTGTGAGCGTTTGGTGGACTAGTGCTGGTGTCGTTCACTACAGCTTTCTTAAATCTGGCCAGACGATTACGGCAGATGTCTATTGTCAGCAACTGCAAACCATGATGGAAAAGCTAGCTGCTAAACAACCGAGGCTGGTTAATCGCTCTAGGCCACTGCTGCTTCATGATAACGCTAGACCACACACTGCACAACAGACGGCTACCAAATTAGAGGAGCTTCAATTGGAATGTCTAAGACATCCACCGTACTCTCCGGACCTTGCCCCAACAGATTACCATTTTTTTCGAAATTTGGATAACTTCTTGCAAAGGAAAAAATTCAACTCCGATGGGGCAGTCCAAACCACCTTCAAAGATTTTATTGATTCCCGTCCGAATGGTTTTTTTAGTAAAGGGATTGATGAACTACCTATGAGATGGCAAAAGTGCATAGATAGCAATGGTACATACTTTGATTAAATAAATATATTATAATTTAAAAAAATCGGCTTTATGTTCCTCCCATACTAAACGCCAATTTCATATGTAAGGACCTAATATCTATGATTAAGCGCATCGAAAAAAAATTTAAAATATGCAAATGAGATGAGAAAATATTTTTATTTTTTCCCAAAAAAATTTAACTAAATAATTCGTAATGTTATTAGTAAAATGTTTGCAAATTTGAACAAACTCCTATTACTCAGCCAATCTTTAGAATTTTTAATTGAGGATGCCTCAAATTGTCCTTAGAACTTCAAGCTACGAGATAAAGAAAAAAAAACAATTTTCTAAAAATTTCAAATTTCATATTGAAAATAATTGACCTAAATTATTCTGATACCAAACCATCGTCTACACTTTGTATCCTTTTAAACAGTTTTAAATCGTTGTCGAAATATGGTCGAGTACCCATAAAATATGTCACTATATGGTTGATGTAAAGAAGGAACAGTATAATAGGTCCCAAGTGGCATCCCTGTGGCATGCCACTAGTAGCAATAAGTCCATCCATTTTATCTCCCACACCTACTATCAATCTCTGCGAGTACAAGTAGCTAAATCTAAACCTGCAGAGCTTCCTTTATGCCAGAAATTTCACCTTGTAGGGTAGCAAATCTACGGTACTTAATCAAAATCCTCGCTGAAATCAGTGTAGACGGAGTCCAGTTTATATCTCTCAGCATGATCTTTCAATATCTGATATTCATATAAAATTAAATTGGCCAGAGTTAACTAACCGCTGACGAAACCAGACTAGGATCGACAAGGCTCTCAAGTCAAGGAGAAAGGTCATCTAAATCATCTACTCCTACACACGAACAGCATATTACGCAGCTTTGCATGATTTTTATATAAAAAAATATATAATAAGAAATATTACATAAATTTAAAAAAAAAACTCACTCTTCCCAGATATTTTTTTAATTGTGACTATTTTTCTACAAATATTTTTCTTCTTCTTCTTCACTAACATGTGTAGGGTGTATGGTGAAAGAAAAAGAGAATGTATTGTGCCAAGAATCTTTAATAAATTAGATAAAATATTCTTTGAGATAATGCAATACAAAAAAACTTAATTTCAAAGCTAAAAGAATATATATTAAAGCTATGTACCTAATCTTACATTATTTTATAATTATCATGTACAGTTGCCGATAAAACTTTTGGAAAAGTTTTGGCGTGGTGGGGGAATGCGCAGAAGACAAAATTTGGGTCTCTTTGGTGGAATGGTACATGCGCAAACTTCCCCCCACTACGCCGTAAAATTTCAAGATGTTTGCCGGTTACTGTATCACTTGTAAAAATCATGCAATACTCAATAATGACCTACTCTATAATCTTCATTACAAAATAAAAATTATTGCCAAACAATAATGCCGTAAAACTGCTGTGCAGTTTGGCATATGTATCTATGTAATAAGTATCAAAAATAAATAAATATGAAAAAAAAAGGAAAAAAAAACAGGGAGCGACGGGCATGACGGGCACTTCTACGAGTGGATCATTAACAGAGAATATATAATGAAATGAATAATCAATAACAGAGAATTTAAACATAAAATATGAACAGGAATATTAAACAAGAATACAATAACACGTATGAGAACAGGAGTATCTAAGAAGGTAGAAATAAATTACAGATACGTGTACTCTAAAGATAGTTGAACATTTTTCATTTGGCATTGTCCAACGGTTGGTAACCCAACGGGGTTGATTACAGCACAAATAAAAATATAGAAAGTTAGTTACCCAAAGGATAGATTCCTAAGTAAAGACGAAGGATAGCCTACGTACCTATAGGTCTTTTCATATAAGCTTGCAATTGAATTAGTGTGGGTACAGTGCGTAATACGCGCGTTGTTTCGTTGTGTTAAGTTTACGGATACGCCCCTCTCGTAAGGTGCTATAAACATACATATACTAGGGCTTAGCAAAGACGCGAACCAATGTTCCGTCACTTTTGACGGGTTACAGCTAGTTTTTATGACTTTTTTGGTAAATGTGTAAGTGTTCATGAAAAATGTACCTTGACACAGAGTATTGTTATATAGAGAAATATACATGTTTCGGCCATGAGTTAAAGCTGTGAAAACAACGCCATCTAACGTAGCGCACTGTCTTGCTATCGTTAGTGGCGGACAATGTTACACAGAAGAAGCTAGTTTTCAAAATAATTTTTTAATGAAAAATGTTGACCAATGTGTGCTGTAAACAACGATAATAAAACTAATTTTATACGTGCAATGAAATATATATATTATATTTTTTTTTACTTAAGGCTGGACATTCACTGCAAATGCATATTTCGGCGATTTTTTAGGAAAATGTCGGTTTATATTATTCATTTATATCAGAATATATACTCTGGACTGCATTTTTTTAGGGCACTAACTTAGATAGAACCTTTGTCATTATATAAAAGTAATAAACTGAACATTATTTACAATAGTTAATAAAAATATAAGCATTAATCGACAAGCCGCGGCCAAAAAATTGTTTTTAGTGTCCTAGGCGGCGCTAAGTTTTAATATATTTTTTTATACGTATAAAGTATACTTCATTATCTAGAATCCGTGCTAAGGAAATTAAGAAATATTCAATACTAATATTTATATATTTTAATGTTTTATATATATAATATATAATTAATAAAATGTTTTAAATTTGCAAGAAATTTTTACGCTTTTTCTTGATTTTAAAATGCTTTTTATTTACAGAACGAGATGATTTTAAACAGTATATTCTATTTATTCCCGTATTTTGCAGGCATATTCACTTATGTAATGTGCCGCCTTAACTAAGCGTAATAAATGATATAATTGCACTTCTGTGATTCATCGCCTATTATGAAGCATTGGAGCAATTCTGATTCGTCAACGGCATCATTCAACTAATGCAGTTTTTGCAGAAAATGCAATAATTTTGGCACTAAATCGCTGAACACATCAAAATGTCTAATACTTATTTATCGATATGGCAGTTGCCTTGTGGTGCGAAATGATTGTTTTAATTTACACTATATTAAAATTCGTAACACATGCACAATTAGTTTCGAAAGGAGCACTCTCCCTCATCGTCAAATTCAATTTTCAACACGGTTTTAATTATTTTATTTGATCTGTGAACTGCGAGTGAATTTTTAATACTCGATATTTATTAATTTCATGATTGTCTAACATTCTTGTTTAACAATTCAATGTCTAACAATATTATTACAAAAGTTATAATTACTAATTATTTTTAAGTTCTGAACTTATTTCCAATGGAAAGAGCGTGCAATATTTAGTTTAGACGGCTAATTAACTCATTTTTTGACAAAAATGTTAGTTAACAACTTCTTGCCATGGGGTCTTCAATTATTACAGAAGACCAAGTCAGAAATATTGAAAAAAAGTGTACCTTTGGTGTCGCTTATCCCCGTAACTGTAAACATTTCACCCTAAGTGTAAAGAATGATTTCTATTCAAAATTAAATGAAAACTCCCCCGAAGTTTTAGCTACTAGCTACGAGACACCTGTATAACTGTCGTCAATACACGATTGTTGTGCTATCGTAAACCTAGAATAGAACCGATATGACGTTAGAGTGAAAAATTATACTCATAGTGATGCTATTTTAACCGTTGTTTAAAATTTTATTTGATTGCGTCGATGATTGGCGGCAGATTTAGTTATCAATCATCGATACAATCAGAAACAAATCCCAAATAACTGAACCGAAAATAATCGGTTAAAATAACGGTTCAACCATCACTTTGTAGTAATAAAAAACTAACCCACAAAAACCAAGTTTTTATTATACACCCTTTCTCATTGAATCAGGTTTCGTGTCTATACACACGTCGGGCTAATTACTCATTTGTATTGATACCATTTTGAAAAAACCATTAAAATTTCGAAAAATCTAAAATTATACTATATTTATTAAAAAAAAATTAAACGAAAATTTGTTTGATCATTTTTATCGTCGCCGCGAGTCTGCTTGCAAAGTTTCAGCTCGATTGGATCACGGGAAAGGGGTTAAAAATCGATCCAAACTTTTTTCGTCAGACAAGCAAGCAGACGCTACGAGTTAAAAGAAAGGGAGTAAAAATAAGTTTTTTATTGGCCGTGAATGGACCACTAATTACTCCCTTTATATTAACTCGTGGCTTCTGCTTGCTTGCTTGCCTGCTTGCCGTCGAAAAAACTTTGCATCGATTTTTGACCCTTTTTCCGTGATCCAATCGAGCTGAAACTTTGCAAGCAGACTCGTGGCAACGATCAAGAAGATCTATCAAATTCGTTAAAAAATAATAATAATTATAGTATAATTTTGGATTTTTAGAAATTTTAATGTGTTTTTCAAATTGGAATCCTTACAAAAGTTTGATTACTACCAACGGCACCGGCGGCCCGATAATGTCACGGAATATTTAAAATTTGAATTACTCCGTCGGTAGGTATAATAGGTACTTCACTACGAATTTCTAAAATTTATGACAATTGGTTCACAGATGACAGCACACTTCGGTTTTTTGGGAAGAAATCAAATAATAAAGAGATATTTTTAGAGATTTTTGACATAGATATTTGTCTAGACATGTTTCATTTTCAGTCAATCAATTATTACATGATGGTAAACTTAATTTACAAAGGGAGTAAAATAAAAACTTGTTTTTTTTTATATGCCTCACTTACCGAAACGACTGCATTGCCGAAACACGCAGAGACCAGCAGGAACGTTGCAGCATGCATATTGCCAGCAGCGTGCAGACCAGGTAAGGTACTAGACGAAGCCTTCTGGTCGCACCAAATGATGGAACAAGCGGAGCGCTTTTTTGACCACCGCCAATTGCCGCGACTTTTTGCTACTGATGTTGCAAAATTGTATCGTGGTTACGTGTATACATTTTTCTCACTCCCAGTGACTATCTGTGCGTCACAAGTTATATCCATTACGAGCTAGGCAGGGATATCCAACATCCGTCAATTTTTTGCCAAAAAACATAATATCTTCATTATTATCATATCATTCAATCATATCATATCATAATTATCAAAGTAATATTAAAAAAACGTAGAACCTTCCCTACAGATTTACTTTTTAAAGAAATTAATGTACCAGCATTAGACAGATTATACAAAAACACCTCAATTTTACAAATAAGCAAAGAAACATTCACTCAACAAAATATAAATACACCATAAACTCATAATACTCAGTCATAGCCAAAGAGCGTAAATAAAAGGATGCTTAAACATTCCTAAATATAACAAAACAGCCACACAACACCATTACACATATCTAGGTGTCAAATATTTCAATAACTTACCAATGAATATTATAACTGAAGAAAACTATACAAAATTCAAGAAACAGATTAAACAAATAGAATATGCATAATTAAAACAAAAAATAGTTAAAATTAAAAACTAACCCATAAAAAACAAGTTTTTATTATACCCCCTTTCTCATTGAATCAGGTTTCGTGCCTACTGCACGCGTCGGGGTCATTACTCATTTGTATTGATTCCAATTTGAAAAAACTATCAAAATTTCGAAAAATGAACTTGAATGTTAAATAATGTACATATAATAAAATCGTTGGAGCCTCTAATACATACTTAACATAAACTAAATTTGCAAAACTCGCTTTCCCTGAAAACTGTTGCGTTTCAAGTAATCGACTTAAGTGGCCTTGAAATGCATGCACTCTTTACCTGTGCGGTAATTTTATATCTCGTATTACTGGTTAACTAAAAACAAAACTTATCCAACACTGTTCATAATTTACTGCGCCCTTAACGACTTTGAAACTTTTTAATTGGTCTGTATTGTATACACTGTGCTGTGTCATTATAATGATTATAAACTGGTAATATTCCTTAATAAATAATTTTTAAAAAATGATTATAACGCGACACGAAATTGACACCAAATTATACTTGCGGGTCTCGCCATCTTTGCGACAATTATTATTCTAATCTTGCTTTTAAATAATTCCGAAAGGATTTATGTTAATAAAAAAAATTTAAAATGATTTAAATGAGGGAGTATGCATTTGTAACGTATCCAAGTACGTGTACAGGTATCTCATAGCTAGTAGCAAAAAGTTGGGCATAATCGTCTTCATTTTATTTTGAATATAAAATATTTTTGACACTTAGGGTGAAATGTCAACAGTTAATGAGATAAGCGGCCTCAAAGTTGGCATTTTTTCAATATTTCTCACTTATCTTATGTAAAACTTTTACTGTTTTACTTTTATGTAAAGCCTTTCATGAAAGTAATTTATAATGAATATTAAAAATTGATACAAGTCAAATAAAATGATTAAAACATCCAAAAAAGTCTTGTTTAAATTTGTACACGATTTTTATCAATTCTTTTGACTTGTGTCAGAGCGAATGAATTTTTAAAAATATTCTATAAAAATTACTTTTATGATAACACTATCATTTATTTACACAACGAGATAATATAATTTAAAGGAATTACGCACTTTCGAAACTTCTCAATCTCGGGAACGCCCCACACTTTGGAATCGACATTACCGTAACTCTGGATAACGTTTGACGAATGCGACATTACCAGCGATAAAACCCGCAGCGAAACAGTTTGACTAGCGAGTGTTTAATTATTCGAGTTATAGATATTCGGCGAAAGTACCAACCGATAAATGAGAAGTTTTCTAGTGCGGACCTTAGTGTTTTAAGTAACGAGCATCAGTATATGAGAGATCAGTTATTCAGAGGTGATAAAAGTGCAGCGAAGATTCTAGAACGAATTATGAAATTGGACAATTGGTGTGTGAATTATTCCGGAAACCTTTAGTGACTAAATTTAAGAACAGTGCTCTATTAAGTTCTAAATTAATAAAAACACGTCCACGACCCGTGACTATAAGTCATAAATATTGAAAAAATAATGCAAACTTTGACTTCGCTTATCTCCGTAACTGTCGATATTTCACCCAAATTGTAGTGAATATTTTATGTTCCAAATTTAATGAAAAATGCACTCCGGAAGTTTTTTGCTACTAGCTACAGGACACCCAGTATAAATTTATGAAACATAAGGTCTCTCGCGTTTTTTATATTGAATGATTACAACCCGTAAAATTTGCAGGTAGATAAGAGCTATTTATTCAGAAGCATAATATACTACTTCAACAAGCTCGCTGTGTACATATGTAAGATATACAAGGCAAGTGCTTATATTCCATCCAATAGTAAGAGGATCGACAAATATTTGTCGAGTGTACGATAGGGTGGGGTGGTCCACCAATGTATGGAAAAAAAAAATTCGTCTTGTTTTGAATTGTAATAGTGAAAATAGGTTGCTAAATGACGCCTTTTAATTACATACAAAGTTTCATAACGATTAGACTACATCTTTTGTCTCCTGAGTGACCTTAAAGTTTTGAAAAAATAAAAAAAAAGCCAATAATTTGTCTTTTTACACTGGCAAAATCATCATCATCAGTGGTTCCAGAGCCCATTGTGGGCCTTGACCTCCTCCAACATTCCTATCCATCTTCCACTATTCTGACATATACTCCTTCAATCCCTGATGTTTCTAGTTGTCACATCTTACTGCACTCCGTCCAGCCATCGGAGTTCGGGTCTACCAACGCTGCGTCTACCTTGGGGCTCTGTGTGGAGAATCTTTTTTGGCATTCTCTCTTCATTCATTCTTTCTATGTGTCCTGCCCATCGCAACCTCCCTATTTCGAAAAATTGTATTATGTTGGGCTCATTGTAAATATTGTAGACATCATCGTTGTATCGTATTCTCCAACCTCCGTTTATCTGTTCTGGACCGAGTATTTTTCTTTCAAATACAAAAAGAGACATTTCATCATTACTCCCTTTATATTAACTCGTGGCGTCCGCTTGCTTGCTTGCTTGCTTGCTTGCCGGCTTGCCGTCAACAAAAACTTTGGATCGATTTTTGACCCTTTTACCGTGATCCAATCGAGCTGAAATTTGGCAAGTAGACTCGTGGCGACGGTCAAGAAGATCTATCAAATTTTAGTTAAAAAATATAATAATTATAGTATAATTTCGGATTTTTAGAAATTTTATTGGTTTTTTCAAATTGGAATCATTAGAAAAGTTTGATTACGGCGGCCCGATAACGTCGCGGAATATTTTCTAAATTTGAATTACTCCGTCGGTATTCGTAATAGGTCCTTCACTACGAATGTCGAAAATCTAAATTGACTGACAAATGTTTTTAGAATTTAATCTTGAAAGCATGAAGTATCTTATCAAAGCTCAAAACATCCGACATTTTAGAAATATATTAAATTATTGTAAGTTTAGTGTTATGTTATATGTTTTAATTCGTCTTTAATTGTTGTTATATTTTACAAAGAAAAGGAGTATAATAAAAACTTGGTTTTCATGGGTTACTTTTTTTTTAATCAATACCCAGTATTCGGAGCAGATATGTTAATACACGAGGTAATAGTATCTTATAGATGGTAACTTTGTTTTCCTTGGTAGCATTCGGGATGCGAGATGTCGTCTCAATATACTGGTAAAATTTTATTTTTTTATAATAAAACAACAATTTAAAGTAAGTTTTAATGTATTTAATAGGAAAATAAGTCATTACACTTTAATTAGCAACAAAATCATTTTTGCTCCAAATTGTGGAATTACACTGCGGGATGCTGTTTTAGCTTTAATTAATCCATCTCTTGCTGTATTCGGAGATAAAGTTACTGAGGCTTCTGTGATAGTCTTCGCAAATCTGCTTACGTAGGTATGACAGGGAAAACGCAGAATAGGCGGTTCAGCGTCACCACCATGTGTTATGAACGACTGAAGATTTTGTAAGACACTTTCGCCAGTTTAAAAGATCGTAGTAAGCGGCGGCTTCGAAGTTTATATTCGGAAATTGTATGAGTCATAAGTAGAGTTGAATCATTACGAAATAATTAAAAAATACAAGGCTGAAACTTAATCATATGTCGTAATATTCTATCTTGTTTAAGATTTGATATCCAAATTCGATTAATGCCGCCAACAAGCGCAAACACAAGCTTTCTTTTAAATATTTTCTTCCGAGCAATTCTAATGCATGAGTAGTTGCGCGCAAGCGTAGTTTGGAGTTCCCACCTTCCTCACTTCAACTCATTTATTGTCAAAACAAAGGCGTATAATTGTTATTTTGTTATTATTCACTAGAAAATACTATATTTCGTGCATGAAAACATTAAAGTAAGGGTAATACCTCAACTTTCAGCAACATTAATACCAGCTAGAAAATAGCATAAAAAAATATTTTTTCTAAACTTTGAAGCCAATCAGCAGACAGAAGATGATTTTCAATTAGAAAAATATTTTACACACGTAATTTTGGCGTCATTTGGCACTGCTCTGTCGCTATTACAATCGCACGATTAAAAAAAATTTCAGCCCAGCCTAGTGTACAAATGCATATAATATGTCCCCCGTTGATAAAGGAAACCGACAGTTTATATCCTGCTAAGTAATATGTTCATTTTTATTGTTTCAGAGGTAAGTTTATAGAACTCCATAATCACACATACGTAAATAAAGACACTTGTTTTTTAGTTCTACATTTTTAAATTTTATGAGACGCTAAATATTTTACATTATTATATGTCTATAATGGTGGGGGGACATCTGAGATATTTGACTTAACACTGTCGCGAGACGGTGGAAGCGGAAGGAATTGCACATAATCGAGGATTGCACAGCACTATACGTTTTACAATAAATTGGTAATCACTAGAAATGTGGAGAAATCAGTCGATCATTCTTGAAGTTTCGCGAAATGACGTTATTTATATAATATATACTGCACGGACAGTGCGATGTTGTGACAGAACGCGATGACATAAAAGCTAGCGAATTGTGGGCAAACAAGCGAAAGGAAAAAGTAAAGAGAAATAGAAAAGTACGTATTTGTGAAATAATCTAGAGTGATGAGAGCGAAATCAGTGTGAATCAAAGATTCGAACTCCAGTTAAATTTGTGTCCAGTGGCTTTGATTCTCTTTAATTAATTTCAAGTGTTTTATTTGTCCCCCACCGCCACGACCCGTGATAATACTGTCACGAGGGTCTATTACAAAGGTAACTGCGCAATATCAAAGTCTCTGGAACGGTCCACATGAATCTAGAATCTGGACCATTCTCGAAGAAATCACAATCACTAGAAATATGGCGAAACAGGTCGAACATTCGCGAAACCAACATTTACGTATAAAAGCAATGACAAACGCGCGCGAGGCCAGTGTTGCTGTGATGTTTCCGCGATAACACAGATAAAAGCAAACCCGTAAGCGGCGATTCAGTGTATTAACAGTAACAGTTAATTAAGAGAGCTGTTTGACAAGCGACAAAGAAGTGACAATAGAAGCTAGCGAATCTAAATTTAAAAAGTGTTTTATTTACCTCTCTAAGCCACGATCCCGTGAAAACACTGGATCATGGCGTACAACATATGCACTGGTTTAAAATATGTATATTTAAAATTATGTATACTACAACCGAAATATGTCAATTTTATGCATTTAGTATAATGCCACTTTCATGATAAGTGCACGTAGGTATACTTGTGTTTTCAAATTATTCTATTATTCAAGTATTTACTCCCTTTATATTAACTCGTGGCGTCTGCTTGCTTGCCGTCAACAAAAACTTTGGATCGATTTTTGACCCTTTTCCCGTGATCCAATCGAGCTGAAACTTGGCAAGCAGGCCCGTGGCGACGATCAAGAAGATTTATCAAATTTTCGTTAAAAAAATTAATAATTATAGTATAATTTCGGATTTTTAGAAATTTTATTGGTTTTTTCAAATTGGAATCATTTGTAAAGTTTGATTAGCAACGGCGCGACGGCCCGATAACGTCGCGGAATATTTTCTAAATTTGAATTACTCCGTCGGTATATTAGGTACATCACTACGAATTTCGAAAATTTACAAAACAATTGGTTCACAGATGACAGCAAAATTGGGTTTTTTTGGGAAAAAATCAAATAATAATTTATTTATTTTAGATTTCTGCTTAGTTTTGAAGAATTCTACATTACTCAAATCTGATTCTGACTAAATCATTTGACGCTGGAAATTCATAAGTAACGATATTGATGATAATCGAATCTATCAAAATCTTGACATCTCAAAACATCTGACATTTTAGAAATATATTAAATTTCTGTAAATTTAGTGTTATGTTATATGTTTTAATTCGTCTTTAATTATTGTTATATTTTACAAAGAAAGGGAGTATAGTAAAAACTTGGTTTTTATGGGTTACTTTTTTTTATTGTATTACATCTCTACTCTTTTATATTCTACGTTTTAAAATTTTTCTATTATGAATGTGTTTTATTGTATTGTATATTTACTCTTTTATATTTTATTTTTGTCTATTTCTACACTGATGTATAATTCTATTTCTATAATTTACACACATATGTTGTTGTATTAATATTACGTATAAATGCGTAGTAGGTAAAGGGCTATTTAGTCGTGTATATTAAATAAATTTAAAAAAAAAACAAAAAAAAACACAAAAGAAAGTATTTTACATTTGACGGGAAAGACGTGGTAGAATGGTTAAATTGGTTAACACCTCTTTTTCAGAAGGGAATAAACTAAACACAGCTGCCCATCTCGTCACAGCTTCGACCAACTCTTTTTTTGTGTGGCAGAGTATCTGTTCTTGACCTCTGGTTTAATTAAAACCCACGAGCAATCATGTACAGTTCCAGGCGGCTCAATGTTGTGTCATGTCCCTACATGCTTGTAATCAAAATGATGTCACGACTTTCCGTATTTTATAAAACTAAATATTTCGCAAACCCAAGACCAATAGCACCAATCAAATTAGATCATCATCATCATAGCTAGATTACAGCTCAAGCAGACTCCTCTTTCCTCTACTTCCTACTCTCGGGGACTTGCTGAAGGCAGACGCAAGCAAGGCGGTGCTTTAGAGCGGTGTTTTTCAACCTTTTTGAATACGCGATCACTTTACAAGCAAAAAAATCCGCCGATCTCTCAGGTCCATGATAAAACTAAGTCAGTGATTTAAAAAACGTTAAAGAAATTGGCTTAAGTTATCGCTTTTCACCATGTGTGGAATTGGTGAACGTTACATTATGTAAAGTGATCACTCGAGACACCCGCACGATAGGTCGTAAGTCCTATGAACATCCGAAAAGACCTCCATACCTGCTTTCCCATATGAAAAATAGCTTCATCTCCATGAGACATCTATAATATAACGAATGACGTTGACTTTTGGGACAATCTGTATATTTGTTATAATATTATGACAAGTTTTATTAAGTTTACTGGTTTTAACCTATCAAAAATGGCGGTAATTTTACATGCCGATTTCTAAAGAATAAGTATTTACTTATTTATAGCAGACACCCATGAAATAGTAGGTAATAACTACTTTTATCAAATAAAAAATATTTGAACATTTTTTTTAATATTTCCCCTACCGGTAGTTAATGGTAATTTTAAATTCTGGCGATTGTGCTGAGCGGAACATGAAATGGTTCGCATCTGTATTACTGTATTTTTGACGACTAATACAGGCTCGCCGGCAGCAACATCGCTATCGTTGCCGCCTTTGGGTTTGCTGGCCCGGGGATGAAGCCCCATTTCCGGGCGTTTAATTTCATTTTTTTAGCCGTGAATTCGAACAAATTTACGGAAGTTATACGAAGTTACGGAGACAGACAGACAGACAACGAAATTATTATGTTTGATTGGTTATACATTTTTGAGTAAGGGTGCTACCTACGCTATTGTTTAAAAAAATCTAATCTAGTGGGCCTATTACTTCTAAGTGAATCATCAAAACGCGAAAATATGAATTGCTTACTTGACCATTGTCTTAATTTAACATTCAATTTAATAATTACAGGAAAAGTATATCATTTGATGTAGACACGTCTTTATTTCCGCCTCAAAGATTGGCGTTTGAGGAAACAGATAATTTGGTGTTCAGAGCGGGAACAATAAATTTCAAGTGAGTTTACGTGACCTCGATCCGTGGTTGCTACCGATTTGAACTCTTAGGGTCGGTAGGCTTATCTGTAGTAATAGTAAAAGTTAAGATTAAAAATACATTTACGTGAAAACGGGTAATAGGCATTGTTTCGCACACGATCAATCCAGCGGCATAAAATTGAATTTTTTAAATTTAATAAAAATAACAATATATGGCCGTGTGTATGTGTAATTGTTACCATAAGGTTTATTTTTTGAACATTTATGCATTTAGTTTATAATATTTCTTATACTCGCGTCGAGGCCTCGACAACTTGAATAGTTTTAAGAATTTTTTGTAATTTTATTCTATATGTAATTTGTAATTTTTTGTTGTAAATAAAATGAGTGGAATTAGCGGTCTTATTACTGACGAATCCTGACTGGAGATATAAGGTTTTGTGCATTATTAGGACATCCGCGAGATTCGGAAATAAACGTATCTCACTGTGGAGGATGACGGCTGATCTCGCGGATTAAATTAAATAGCAAAAATATGTTTCTTGCCAGTTTTCAGATAACTGCGCAGCAAATTTGAAAGGCCGTTAAAATGGTCAGGCAGGCCGACGCGACAAGCCGGCGCCTGGCGGGGGCCGCTGGTTTATGGACCAGACGTACGCGGCGCGTGGAAAGTTTGCAACGCTGTAAAATCAGAAAGTTCACGAGATGAACTCAGAAAAAGTGCACAAAACCTGGCATGTCATTTCCTGTCAGAATTCGTTATAAAATAAAGAATCGGATTAGTTTGGAAGGAGATACATCGAGAGATAGGAATCGGCCTTTTTTGAGGCGATTTATGAACGCCGACACATCCGGACACATTGGTACTAATTAAATTCACATGCAGATGTGCCAGGCGTTCAATTTGACGTAACATTTACATATGTACACCTCCCCGTTCGGGAGATAATTTGGCTAGGCGGGCAAAATAGTCCGTCTAGAGGATGGGCCGGCACAGTATGATCCGCTCGGGAATGCTGCGCTGACCACCATCCGCCACTGGGTATTCTCGAGATGTCTCTCCCCTCCCTTACTAATCCCATTTTGACCGTTGATTTCCCGCTGTGTCTAGATTTTAAGTATAAATAAAGGAAGATTCCGCAGACTCAGCATCCTCAGTTCGCCGAGATTACTTTTACCTTGTTACGCTGCCGGTCCGCGGAATCGTTTTTTGCTAAATAAAGTGTCTTTTATTTTTAATTTAAATTCCCGAAAAAGTTTTTTTTGTTGTTGCTTTCGAATTTACCTTTGTGCTTAAAATATTATAAATTTATACTGAATTTCTCCCACCGTAACACGGAGACCCACCCTATATATAGCTATTTTTAAATTCGGTTTTTTAGCCGCTCGGGTTTTAAAATATTTTGGGAATTTTTAAATAGTTTTTCGAACTTGGTATGGCCTTGTGCGTACCATTTCGTGGTCCTTCGTGAAGCCGGATTTCCGTTGTTTCGGTTTTAAATTTTAAATTCAGTAATTTTGTGCTTCGTCGGAATCCGAATTTTTATATTATTGTAAAAACATATTGTAAAAAAATTATTATAATATTTTAAAGAAAAATGTCGCGCTCGTTAAGATCAAATTCGAATCGTGAATTAGCTGCCGACGAAGACAATGCCTCCCGTCGCGAAGCGTCATCGGGAGATGAATCGGACCGGCAGTCGGGAGCTGAGGATCAGGCGGCGTCACCTACTGACGCGGCTAGCTCGAGTGCAGATATAAGGAGGCTGCGCAGGGAGCTACGCCACAAGGACCGGCAATACAGGAGGCAGCTAGATGAAATGCAGAAGCGCCAAGAAGAGATGTTTACGAGGGCTTTGACATTTGCAGCGACGGGAAGGGACCCCGCGGCGGTGGGCGTAGGAGCGCCCGCCGCCGGCGCCGCGGCAACCGACGTAGCGGCGCCTATTACCGCTGCGAGTGTCTCGGCGGACGACATCGCCATAGAAGACCCGGCGCGCATGAATGCACCTACAACTTGTCATCAAGAGGCTCCTGCCGGGACCGATAATCCGAGCTTGGGCGACTGGATGCGGTCGCAACAAGCGCAATTTGAACGACTGACGTCCACGGTCACAGAAGCGGTCCGGTCAACGCGTTCACCTGGGAGCCTGCGGTATCCGCTCAGCCAGGATGAGCCACGAGTGTCGGCTATGATAGCGCGGCAGTCTAATGCAAAGGACCTGGCTGAATTTTCGGGCGACCCAATGGAATGGCGTTCATTTAAGACGCAATTCAGGCAATCCACAGAATTGTGTGGGTTGACAACCGCTGAGAACGCGATGCGGTTGAGAATCGCGCTCAAGGGGGCAGCTCGGGAAGCAGTGCGCCCTTTGATCGGCGACCCTCATTGTGTTGAGGGGATTATGCGCACTCTGGAGGATTTATTTGGCCAGCCAGATGCGATAATCGCAAGCGTCCTGGAAAAAGTGAGGAACACAGCACGCCTCACTGAGAGTACGGACACAGGCATGTTTATGAAATTCGCGGTAGCGGTGAGGAATGCCGTCGCCACAGTAAAAGGTATGGACGAGCGATATTTGGCCTCACCTCAATTGCTACGCGAGCTCGTCGGAAGGCTCCCGCTTTCGGCGAGAATGGCATGGTTCGCGGCGAGATCCGGAACCGTGAATACAAACATCGAGGACTTCTCGAGATGGCTGTCGAGTATGACAGATTCGGCGCCCCATTGCGGCGGACAGACCGCGCAAGTGATTGAAGACAAGGGGCGCAAAAATGCGCAGATCCACGCTATACATCGAGCGCCGGAAAATACGCAAAAGTGCGGTATTTGCGACTCAAGAGATCACGGCACCGCGGCATGCAACGATTTTACGCGCTGTTCGGTATCTGACCGAGCGGCTATCGTCAAGGACAGAAGATTATGTTTTATGTGCCTCGAACCGTGGACGCCGAAACATAAACATGGATGCCGGGGCCGTGATAAAAAATGCGACGTGGACAATTGCGAGATGCGGCATCACTGGATGCTGCACGGCGCGTCGCCTTCCGCGAGTGAAAACGTGTCACTCGCGGGTCAGGTGACGGGCGCGCCGCGGCGCCCGGCCGACCTGGCCTGATAGACTGTGCTTATACCGCGAGCCGCGACGCCGAAAATGTGATTTTTTAAATGTGCAGAAAGTCGACGTGTGTTGCCCGCGGGGGCATAGAAAGACATTCGCCTTATGCGATAAAGGTTCGACCGTGTCGCCGATAGACTCCGAAGTCGCCAGTACGGTCGGTAAATCGGGACCGGTGCGAAATCTGCGCCTGTACGGCGCCCGCGGTATGTGCGCCTCCGAACCGCGGTCGCGTCTAGGGCAGATAACTTTAAAAGGCAGCGGACTTGCCCAACATCCGTTGAGTGTGAACACTTTGCGTAATTTGGATTTACGGCCCCGACGGTTTAGCCGAGAAACCGGGGAAATCAAGCGCACTGTGGGGATAACAAAAGTGTTATAAAATTATTATGGGGCATAGATTATGCCATTTGTGAAGTGTCGCGAGTTGGAGAGATAGCGGGTGCAGATAACGGCGTTTTTTATCGAGCACAGCACAAGGATGGATGAAAACCGGGGGCGTGCCAGGCCGCCCGACCATCGCCGCAACCGTGTCTTCCAGGATAGCTGAGCGGCCCAGTGAGAGGCCCGCGAGATGCACTCGTAGGACACATATTGAAATTGACTGGTCGGAAGTGACCCCCGCGTGCGGGTCAGTGCAGTGGGTACCCGAGCGACCATACATGATGGAAGCCACCACTGTATAGCTTGCCGGCAGCCAATGGGCGACAGGTCTTCTGTGGAAAAGGAAGACATGCCCTTGCAGCCGAATTTCGGTTTTTTAATATTTTTTTGTGATAAAAAATATATATGGCCAAGGATCGGTTCAGCTCGGATACCGACATTGGAATTTTTTCGCATTTTGCGGATTTGTAGAGGCGCATCTAGATGAGATCGCCCGTATTGCGGAGGGTAGTTACACCCATGTCTACCACGGCCAAGAGTCGGTTCATTTGGGAAACCGGCATTGGATTCTTCGCACTTCATGGATTTTTGCCCCGAAATACTGGAAAAAAAATTCGGGTTTCGTTATTTTATTTTATTTATTTAAAGTTATTTTCGATGCAGAAAATAAATTGAGATGGGATGTCTAAGGATCAGGAGGCCTTAGATATCATCGCGCTACATATGCGCGCCGACGAGACCGGACAAGACCACAAGATGTGTGGTGAGAATAAACTGGAGCCCGCGTGGGATAAATTTATTTAAATATTTAATTTTAATTTGTGTAATCTGCAAGTCGTGCGGAACCGCAATAAATTTATCAATCTGCCCGAGCGAGAGGCGGATAGACGGCCGACAAGATGCTGACTACTGGGCGCTAAAAGGCGCATATTCGAGCCGGTGAGATTCATGGCTGATGTGATGATCCGGTAGAAAAATTATTTGCGAGCAGTTTGGCGGTCAAGGTCAGTTTTGTAACCAGCGGACGAGGCCAAAACACGCCGAAAAGCGGCATTTTGGCGTAAATTGTGTGCAAATAAATGCATGATGGCTCGAGAGAGCATACTAAGCCGCCGACGCAAAGTGTTACTACACATTTTCTGCGGTGCCTCGAGACAGGCACGTTGCGCGGTGGCTTACATTGGAAAGAATAGAACCACAGTACGGTGGTTATTATAACAGCGAAGATTGAAATAGCCCCCCTGAAGCCGTTTAATGGACCGCTGTGGACCGCGAGAAAATTAATCGCCGCGAGCGTGACGGCGAACATTAAGTCCGAACATTCGCGCCATATGGAGCGCGCGGTGTTCGGGACCGTCACAACAACATGTGTTGGTGATGTGTGCCGACGCGGCTGAACCCGGCCGATACTGGGACGCGGGATATCGAGCCGCCGGACCTGACACCCACCGGGCGCTGGTTTACCCGGCCGCCATTTTGACGGGACAATGAAGAAGTATGGCCGCGAGAAAAGCGGCCGCCGCAACCCTGAGCCGGAGCAATTGCAACTACGACCGGCGTTTATTACGCAATACAACGACGGGGCATTTCCGGATATCAGGCGTTTTCGACATTTTAAGATTATTACGCGCGACCGCTTCGCTGCGGCGCTTTATTGAAAATTGCCGGCGCGGCAGAGACCGCGCGCGCCGAGCACATTTGACCGCGGATGAGCGGTGTGCTGCCGAAAGATCGTGGGTATTGCGAGCACAAGCGAAGTCTTTTGGATCGGAGCTCAGCATACTTTGGCGGGGGGCCCCCCTCCCCCGCACCAGCCGTTTGTACGTGGTGACCCCGCGACTGGACGAGGACGGAATAATCACAATGGATTCCCGATTGTCAGCTACAACAGTCGCCGATATACCGCCAGGCTTGAAGAAACCGATCGTGTTGGATGGCGGACACCCCTACAAGTGACCATAGGCCGGCGCAGAGAAAAAAGGTACGGCGCGTTATTCACATGTATGACAACGCGAGCCGTTCACCTAGAACTGGTAGATTCTCTGACGGCCGACTCGGCCATAATGGCCCTACGACGACTCGCCGCCCGCCGCGGACACCCGCGGTATTTGTATTCCGACAACGGAACAAATTTCAGGAGCGCGCCCCGCGCCCGGAGACTTTGATGACGGCGTTCGCCGAGGCCGAGAACGTGGTGAACAGCCGCCCGCTGACTCACGTTTCGGTAGATCCACGGACGACTCCCCGCTCACGCCGAACCACCTACTACTGGGCGCGGCCGGGCGATATTCTCATCTCGCCACATATGGACCTCTGGATGAGCAGGTCTGCCTCAAGAAGCAGTGGCAGTTCGCTCAGCAGCTTGCAGACATGTTTTGGCGCCGGTGGATCCGGGAATACCTCCCGACTCTCGCCCAACGACGGAAGTGGCAGGAGCCGGCCCCTCCGCTTCGGGAGGGGGCCGCCGCCATCATTGCTGACCCCGCCCTTCCTCGGAACAGCTGGCCGCGAGGAGTCATCGTGGAGGCGGTTCCCGCCGCCGACGGCCAGGTCCGCACGGTGCGACTTCGGACCGCCTCCGGGGACTACGTGCGACCCGCTAGCCAGAGTCATCACCCTGCCGACGCAGCAGGCGTCGGAGACCACACACGCGTAGATGTCATCACCCGGCCTTCGAGGATCGTGTGCTACCTTCGAGTGCGGCAAAGCCACACGGGGGTGGTGTTTCGCACACGATCAATCCAGCGGCATAAAATTGAATTTTTTAAATTTAATAAAAATAACAATATATGGCCGTGTGTGTGTATGTGTAATTGTTACCATAAGGTTTATTTTTTGAACATTTATGCATTTAGTTTATAATATTTCTTATACTCGCGTCGAGGCCTCGACAACTTGAATAGTTTTAAGAATTTTTTGTAATTTTATTCTATATGTAATTTGTAATTTTTTATTGTAAATAAAATGAGTGGAATTAGCGGTCTTATTACTGACGAATCCTGACTGGAGATATAAGGTTTTGTGCATTATTAGGACATCCGCGAGATTCGGAAATAAACGTATCTCACTGTGGAGGATGACGGCCGATCTCGCGGATTAAATTAAATAGCAAAAATATGTTTTTTGCCAGTTTTCAGATAACTGCGCAGCAGATTTGAAAGGCCGTTAAAATGGTCAGGCAGGCCGACGTTTGAACGCGACAAGCCGGCGCCTGGCGGGGGTCAGGCAGGCCGACGTTTGAACGCGACAAGCCGGCGCCTGGCGGGGGCCGCTGGTTTATGGACCAGACGTACGCGGCGCGTGGAAAGTTTGCAACGCCGTAAAATCAGAAAGTTCACGAGATGAACTCAGAAAAAGTGCACAAAACCTGGCATGTCATTTCCTGTCAGAATTCGTTATAAAATAAAGAATCGGATTAGTTTGGAAGGAGATACATCGAGAGATAGGAATCGGCCTTTTTTGAGGCGATTTATGAACGCCGACACATCCGGACACATTGGTACTAATTAAATTCACATGCGGATGTGCCAGGCGTTCAATTTGACGTAACATTTACATATGTACACCTCCCCGTTCGGGAGATAATTTGGCTAGGCGGGCAAAATAGTCCGTTTAGAGGATGGGCCGGCGCGGATCATACCGCTCGGGAATGCTGCGCTGACCACCATCCGCCACTGGGTATTCTCGAGATGTCTCTCCCCTCCCTTACTAATCCCATTTTGACCG
Organism: Agrypnia vestita; assembly: GCA_016648135.1. NCBI lineage: Eukaryota > Metazoa > Arthropoda > Insecta > Trichoptera > Phryganeidae > Agrypnia > Agrypnia vestita. Next base: position 49,400 of record JADDOH010002693.1, read on the forward strand.
TTGATTTCCCGCTGTGTCTAGATTTTAAGTATAAATAAAGGAAGATTCCGCAGACTCAGCGTCCTCAGTTCGCCGATATTACTTTTACCTTGTTACGCTGCCGGTCCGCGGAATCGTTTTTTGCTAAATAAAGTGTCTTTTATTTTTAATTTAAATTCCCGAAAAAGTGTTTTTGTTGTTGCTTTCTAATTTACCTTTGTGCTTAAATTATTATAAATTTCTACTGAATTTCTCCCACCGTAACACGGAGACCCACCCTATATTTAGCTATTTTTAAATTCGGTTTTTTAGCCGCTCGTGTTTTAAAATATTTTGGGAATTTTTAAATAGTTTTTCGAACTTGGTATGGCCCTGTGCGTACCAGGCTGGTTTACATTGACACAGTAGCTAGCGCCAGTGTCACTGGATTCCGGTGCTGCACTGGCACTGGTACTGGATCGCGTCATTTACACGCGTCCTGTAGTCATTTCTACTTTTTTTGCGGTGACTACACGTTTTAATCCTTAAAATTGAGTGTTTCACAAAAAATAAGGAAGTTTATTGCAACAAACTTGATGAATTCGTGGAGCTCCGAGAACCATTTCAATTTTGGTATGGACACATTTCCTTCTGCCCAGACCTTGATGATTTATTTTATTTTATCGTATTTAGGTAATAAGTGCATCTCAAGGATTTTATTTTAGCCTTAACGTCATCTACAGTTAACCCCTCAATGTTCATGGCAGTACAAACATTCTCCAATGCAGTAGACCGCATATTTTTGTTACGGAAATGTTGTGTTTGTAAATTCCATAATCACTTTTCCTGTCTATATAATTGCACAAAGTTAATGAGCTCCTCATTAGACCACTTTGAATATGCTCCCTTTCACCCTATCACCTGTTTCTTTCCCCTCCCCCCAACTATTTACCCCTACTTGGACACTTGACACTGAGGTATGATTTTTCATAATTTTGTAAAGTTTAATTAGATTAAGTATTCCCTGACGAAGGAACGTTGTTTCCGAAACCGGTTGGCTTTACCAAAAATAAAGTAGTGATAAACAAAGTTAATTCATTTAATTGTATTCATAATGAATAACACTGATTCCTGATTCGTGTTTTGGTTCTACTACGTTTACTTGTTTAAAAAAATGACTACGAGCTTGCAAATTTTGAAATAATTTTGAAAACGTCAAACTAAATACCCTTAAAATTATAATGGATTAATAAATAAGCGGCGCTTATTACAAAATGATGTTTTACTTTGTTACATTTTAATAATACTAAAAAATAAACTTACTCTTGTATTGCTGAATGATGAATCGATCGAAATGAAGTGAAAATGTCTTGTACTCATATTTATTTAGAAATATTTTGCAATATTCATGAGCAAATTACCTACCTAAAAATGTAAAAGTTTTTTATCACACAATAAATATTCATATTTTTTTCTGAAATATATATATATTGTATGCAAGAACAAATATAATACCTAATCATATTATTAATGTTATTATTGGTTTAATGGCAAATGTTTTAGTTTTTTCTAAAATGATGATGAAAAAAAACACTTCAATTAATATCCGACTAATATTTTCACGAAAATTACATTATTTATTGAGAGAAAAATATGTTTCACATCATTTGCGACTACTGTTACTACGTAATAGATGCGACGTCCGACACGATCCGGATTTGTTCGGAAATTTCAATATCCATCGTACGATTTCGTACGATGGATATTGAAAAATTTGTCAATTTGATTCATGACCACAAATGTTCGCGGGACCAAAGTGATTCAACTGCGTGACATCAGCGCAGATTACGGCGGAAAATCTCTAAAGAACTAAAAATACCTGTAAATTAAATAATTTGATTTAATGAAGGTGAAGTATAATTATGTACTTCGAACAAAAAAACTTTTAAATATTTCTCCAACGTTATGAGCTCTCATTGCACTTCGAATCTCCCCAGCATTTGTGAATCTATAAGATGGATAGTCATGAAATTTGTCATTATTTAAGTCTGTCATAATATGACTGAATTAACCAAATTCATCCCTTCTAGTATATTATATTTCGTTCACCCATTTGGTTCTACGATGCCGACGACGCCGTAGCAGCCTATGAGTAAGAAGAGAGTTTTCCAGAAGATATAGATTATTCATTTGGCACAATCGTTATTGGAGAAATGCGAAAAGTAACTGATCGTGACTAACGCAATCAATGCGCGCGCTCAATACGTACGAAAATAATCATACGAATACGTACGTTATTCGTATCCAAAATGCGAAAATAATCATACGAATACGTACGTTATTCGTATCCAAAATGCGACCGGCCCAAGGCGCGTTTTTTTAATACTAGCTGTAACCCGTCAAAAATTACGGTACTTTTACACGTCGGTTCCTAAGAAATAAGTATTTATATATTTGTGTTAATGTTACTATAAAGAAGTAACGGACGTTACACGAAATTAAGGGGAAAAATAGACAAACAGACGGACGGACTGACAGACAGACAGATGGGCGGACGGACGGACGGACAACGAAATTATTATGTTTGATTTGCACTGTTATAGTAGGTATGTGTATGTGCATTTTTTTCTTTGTCTTTATGTTGATAGTTTTATAAGTAAATCATTGTAAAGAGAAACCCACCTGATAACCTGATATGGTTAGTGGGACGTTTTCTATAAAAATGTAATAATAAAATTAAGAAATTATATAAAAAATAAATAAATAAATATTTCCATGTTTCTCCAGCACCACATTTAAAATGCCTCAAAATATATTTCTCTCTCTTTCTGGTCAATGTCCAGGTTGTTTCGGATGAAGGTTTTAATGAGCCGTTTTTTCATCCTTCACAACAAATACATGGAATAAATTCAATGTATCAGTTTTCTGTATTTAAGATTAATTGTGAAGATTATTTAAACTTGTAAAAAATGTTTATTAAAAACAAAAGAACATAATGTTTCTTTTCCGTTTTTAATACTAACCAGTTCGGTTAGAAAAATCGATGTTTAAGCGACATCAATTTGTCATCTTGTTATTTCAATGAATATTATAAATATTTATATGTGTAATACGTAAATAGTTTTTTTTATAAATGTTATATCAATCATAAGAATACTGTGAATTTTACGTAAATATGAACTTGAAAAATAATCTGAAATGATGTATTATTTAAATGATGTAATACAATCATTTCATGGTAGATCAGATGTGACCCGGTTGTTTGGTTTACTATTTAGTTTACACCATTATCCTTTTTACAGGGTTATTTAGAAAACATTCATAACCTCGCATGACTATATTCCTGCCTTGGTTATGAGTCAGAAATGTTCAAGCTACTATGACCTAATATTAATAGTGAAGGAGATATGCGACATCAAAGTTTGCATTTTTTTTTCAATATTTCTGACTTATTTTTTGAAAAATGTTGGACTATCATTACAGTAACTTATTTCGAATATGAAAAAATTATTCCCTTTAAGACAAGTTAAATAAAAAACAAAAACCTTCGAATTCTAATTGGAATTTCTTCAGGGTTTTTATAATTTTATTTAACTTGTATTGAAACGAATGAATTTTTCGTAATCGATATGAGTTACTGCAATGATAGTCGAACATTTTGCAAAGTATAAGTCAGAAATATGGAAAAAAAATGCAAACTTTGATGTCGCATATCTCCATAACTATTGATATTAGGTCGTGATAGCTTGAACATTTTTGACTTATAATCAAGGCAGGAATATAGTCCTGCGGGGTTATTGATGTTTTCCAAATAACCCTGTAAAATCTTTATATATCTAATTCAGTAATAGTTGTTATATTTGTACTCATTTATGTGAGGCTTCGGTTTTACAAATGAAATACCGGCGTCAATTTACATGCCTATTATGGAAGACAATATAAATATGGCAATTAGTTTCTCTCGCGATCTTGCGTCTTAATAAGCCTGCTCGTAAATCTGCAATGGTGCGCGTCCTCCTGTGCAGTCTCCACGACCGGCCATGCACTCGCACATGTACATACGAGCCAACATAAATACAAAGAGATACATAACACCCATGCTCACTTAGAGTATGCTGTCTCTCGTCGAATCATTAACCTAATTCAATAGGTGGATAGGAATGTGACGCCAGAAGGGACCCCTACTCCTGGCGGGGAAACAGAAAACACCCCTTCAGTACCACTAGCAAAACGGAGGGTTCCGGCTCTTCGGGAAACCCCGTGTAGCTTCAGCCCTGGCCCTGAATCCACTAAACGCTGTCAGACCACGCGACATGCTTACATTACATTATATATCTTTTACCATTTACCCGTAGCATTTATTTCTACCAAGTAAATCGTTTTACCTAATTCTTATCTTCCTCTATTAACCTGTCGGGTCCCAACGACGTTGATGATCACCCGAGAGAAACCATATCTATCTTGTGAAGCTCGCAACATCTCCTCGACTCTTCATATCCTGGTCCATTCTCAGATATTTCTCATTCAGTACAGCTGTTTATTATTTTAAAATGTTTGATAAATTTTTGTATCTACTTAAATTTTTAATTTTTTTGTATCTTTTGTATTTATTTTTGTATATACTTAAATTTTTATTTTCATTTTATATGTATATATTCTTTTCTTTTAGATTTATGTATTCTTATGATTGTATATATTACTAAATTCTTTCTGCTTTCTTTTTTACGTTAATACTTCTTTACTATTGTTATTTGTTACCATTGTATAACTATAAAATGAGAATAAATGCCACAGAACAGGTTTTACCTAGTGTGGCAGTAAATAGTAACTTATATTAAAAGAAATGTAAAATAAGTAATAAATTAACAAATAAATAAAATTGAAAAAATACATTTTACACATACCCATGTGACTTTTTACCCACTCTAAATCTCTCTTACTTCTATATTGGTTAATTTTGATACGTTTTTAAGATTTCTTACAATTCCACAAGTGTATTTTGGCTTGCTCTGGCAACGTGCATTTATTTAATATATTGTAACGAGGATAAAAGGAATCACGCACTCGTGTCAAGTGACGGTTGTTTGAAATGATCACAATACTATCGAAGATTCCAGAACGGCCTAGCTTAATCTACGGATTCCGAGAAGCATCGAGAAGCATCTATAGAGGCCTGGAAGCCACGAAACACTAGGAACGCCTAGCGGATTCCATATCAGTATTAGCTAGATATAAATAGGACCGAGTGCGAGAGTAACATAGTTGTGTTTTTAGCAGACAGCTTGACAGCGATAACAGTAGCGAAGGCAGCCGCGAGCTGCGGGCCAGTGTGGCCAGCCGAACGATAATTCGACAGCGAATAATCTGGAATGTTCTTACGTAGCGAAATAAACCGGAGAGAATAATACGTACGGAAGTTGGATGGAATGTTCTAGTGAATAGTGAATAAAGTGTTAAATCGTTTATAAAGTATTTCTTTACGAGTAATAAAATTATGAAACAGTTTAATTTAGATAATAACGTTAAGTTAAATAGTGGTAAGTGACTTGGTACGTTTGATTAATAAATCAGTAATTAATAAATGTGTATTTAATTCCAGCGTTTTCATTAATTTCTCCCGCAGCCACGATACGTGACAATATCAATACAATGCAATCATGTACGAGTTGGCACGTGTTCTGCGTGCAGAGTTACGCAGCGACTAAGCGTTTAAATATATCAAATAATTAAATATTTATATAATTAATAATAAAGAAAAAATGAGAAAGGGAGTATATTACCAAGTTTTTATTATACTCCCTTTCTCAGTTACTAGTGGAAACAGGTTTGGCGCTTAACCTACGCATTGGGCTCGAGTCGGGCAACACTATGAAAGCGAGTAATAAAAAATTTCGAAAAATCCAAAATTATAATTATTATTTTTTTTAAACGAAAATTTGTTAGATCATTTTTATCGTTTAGATTTTTATCATTTTAACCAAGAGTTTGTCTGCAAAGTTTCAGCTCGATTGGATCACGAAAAACTGGTTAAAAATCGATCCAAAGTTTTTTCGACAGACAAGCAAGCAAGCAGACGATACGAGTTAAAAGAAAGGAAGTATAAATGAAATTCGTCAATTATTATATATTATAGTATATATTATTATATATTATAGTATATATTATTATATATTATTATAGTAGCTCTGAAACATCTTGATATATTTCAATTCAAAAGTGGTGAAAACAAGTTCATTTATATTAATAATGTCACCACAAAATTATATTGCTCTTTTTGAAGAAGTAATTAAATATTTATTAAAATAAGAGCCTAAAAACTTACTTATTCGGGAGCACCCTTGAAGTATCTTTCACGCAAAAATGGCGCTATCTAAATCATCTCAAACATAAACATAAAATAAATTTGATAACAATTTATTGACACCACAGAACATAGAATTGTATTGACACAGACTAACATGAACATCGCAAATATAAGGACGATTGTTGAGGTTGTTACGCCTGAGGGAATTATCATGAGAAAAGAATTCACATTATGTGTAACCTACCTACTAGAGATTCAGATTATTTTCGGGAGAATTATCATCATAAATATAGTATTGATATGTGGGTTGTAAGAGCAAAAGCAGAAATATCCAAAAAAAATTGAATGCAGTCATCAAAGATTACTAATTTAAAATGTATACTGAATTTTTAGATTTTATAAGAAAAAAATATACAGGAAATATCTAGAATTCAGTATATTTTAAATTAGTAATCCTTGGTGACTGCATTCAAAACATTTTTTAATATTTTGGATATTGCTTCCTTTGCTTTTATATCCCACATCTGATATGTGACAGGGATTTAGATATATTGTCAACTTGAGGGTTAGCACAATACATATAATATATGTACGACGCATTCTTATCACATATTATGTCAATTCCATTTGTTGATAATATTGTATAGGACACAGGATGTGTAATTTTTTATATTTTTTTTATCTAAGTTCATATTTTTTGTTTTTTTTTTCAATCTGACGGTAACGAATAATTTAATGCTACCTAGTATTGTAGAGAAAACGAACTTTGAATTTTTTTTATATATGTGGCGAATGGATATATTGTAGTATGTATTATCTGTTATCGTTATTTAGTCTTGCTCTTGCTTCTTTTCTAGACTTTAAACTGTGTAAAAGTAGCCAGGGTAAGAAACAAATAGAACCAACTGGCCCTATCATTGAGAACTTTTTAGAATTTTTACAGGCGTAATTAATATTTAGGCCGTATAAGGACCTTGGTACAGAGATTAAATGAACCAAAGTATTTTGAAAGTGCAATCGTTCAGGTGCATGTGTGGAAATTTTTGTACAGAATAAAGAAACTTCTGGTTTGTGTATTCTGGGGTATTATGCCGTGTTATTACGACCTTTCTGGGCGAGGTTTCGGATCCCATTGCAGGGTCCATCATCAGGGCTGATGTTCAGAATAAAGAAACCATCGATAAAATGATTAGGTCATGTGGAATTACTAAAAAAAAATTTTGTTGCGAGTATTGAAGGCAGCAGGAACGAAGGACATTCAAGAAAAACCTGGCACGATCATATAAACCAAATATTGAAGAACGGCCCTGATAAAATCTTTGATAACTGAAAATCGTGGCTGAGAAGATGTATGTAAAAGTAGAAGAGGCAAAAGTGGTGTGCCAGGATAGAAGAATGTGGCTTTCTACCTTCTCTCTCTACTCCTGCAAGGAAAAGGCACGATAAGTAGTTAGACCACTAAAAATTGATTTAAATTAAAAAAAAAACTTTATAAAAAATACAAAGAAAAATATAATCTATCTGAATCAATCATTTTACAAATAAGTACATAATTAGTTTGTCACAATTGTTTTGAACGTCATTACATAAGATAAGTAGTTAGGTACTTACATAATTAATCACATCTCAAATATATCCTCGTAGATGTAAAAAAGTAATTTATGCGGAGAAACGGATTTAAATAAAATTTAAATAAGAACATGGCATTGATTAAATGTATCTTTTTAATAAAAATCTAACTGAGGAAATGGTATTATTATTTTATATAAAAAGTTTTCTTTTTGTAATAATTTATCGTGACTTAAAATTAAATTAAAATGAAACATTATGCGAATAATAAGTGAGCTTCAGTAAATTTAAGTATTAAATTTTAAATTGATGAATTGGAATATTGTTAGATAATATATAGATAATATGTGGGCTATAACAGCAAATATCCAAAAAAAAATAATTAATGTGGTCATCAATTTAAAATGTACTGAATAAAATCTCTTTTCTACAGAATATAAAGAAAACATTTTTTTACAGCTCATTGAGTAATATATTTTTAAATAGGATGAGTCCATAGAATATACTAATTTACAGTATTTATTCTGGTATAATTTAGTCCCTGATAGTTAGACCGCATTCAAAAGAATGTGTGCAAAAAATATCTACGTTGTTACGGTGCAAAAAATGAACACAAAAGAAGTTTTTCTAGTAAGTAAGTAACCTTTTTTAAACTAAAAAATATATATTAAACTGAAAAATAAATATATATTGAGGCTTGTTTTTGGGCTTGCCAAGCAACTTTCCCCCGCTTTCTTCTTACCGGACAAAGCTAGAGAATGGTCTTTTGATTGTGGTCGACCTATAGTAAACGTTACATATTTACAATAAACGCTGATTTTTAAAAAATTTCATTCCAAACCAAATAATCATCGATTTCTTAGTTTTTTATCGATATGGATGTTTTGAACGTTAATTCTGGGATTACCCAGAATTATCCAAAGAATTATCTTTGGAAATATCTTCATCATCCCCATCTTCCTTTTATTTGTCATTTCCGGCATTCATTCAATGCTTTCATACATCTTCACAATGTTTCTTCTTATCAATTAGTGTTTATGCTTCCAGGCTACGTGAGATGTCATAGGGAAAAATATATAAATTATGAAATATATAAAAATTACCTTTTACGTTTGTAATTTTCTTCTAGTTTACTATTAGTTCCTTTCTGTATTTGTAATTTTATAGATTTTCCTCACATATTCTTCTTTTTCTTCGTTACTTAACCAACAGCGGGTCTACCGCCAGGATAAATTTATTTATTTGTTAAATTATTTATTTGTTTAATTATTTATTGTTTGTTTGTTGTATTAATTTAAGTGGAATAGCAGGCATGTATCATCATTATTTTAATTTTCCACATTCACGTTTATAATATTTTATAATATGTATTTTTAAGAAAAAATACGAAAACTATCTCAGACACATGTATCATACACTTTATATATCTAAGACACAGGTGAAGTTAGGTAAACCAACCTTAGGTTATGTCTTTACATAATCTAAGGTTAATTTACACCACCCCTGCATTTATGTATTTTTAATAAGAAACACGTATTGTTTCTCAGACACAGATTGGGTTAGATTATGTTGAGTTTAGTTAGTTAAAGTAAGGTTAGGTTAGATTAGGTCAGATAAAGTTCTATTGAAAATTAATTACAGAAATTCATTATAAAACATTAAAAAAAAAATCTATGTATGTACGCATACATAGCAGAGCTGTCATACTATCATCATCATCATGTTCATTTAACACTTTCATGTTTTCCTCTCTAAATTTTTTATTTTATAAATCTTCAATACATATTCTTCTTCGTTATTTAACCAACAATGAGTCTGCCGCCAGGCTAAATTTGCACCCTCCCGCGTGTAAACGGGTTAACCCTTAATTTAAAGTGCAACCTTGCAGTAAAGAGCAACTCATTTTCATTGAAGAGTATTTAGTTTGACCTTTTCGTATATATTTCAAATTTTGCAAACTTAATATTTTTATTACATGTTTATAGATTAATTTATAACTCGTTTTCAAAAAATAATGCTTTTATTAAATTATAAGTTAGTTAGTACCTACTCATTGATTGTACTTACCTAACCAAAGTACAAGTAAGTGCTTCACTGAAAAAAGAGAACAAATCTTTTTTCTTTTTTTCAGTGTAGCATCTTTTTTCCCAACAAAAACTCACTTACTAATGGGAAATGTATCCGGAGACCCTTTTGCTAGTAGATTATTCTGTCTTTAATTAATATTCATCAATATTTGATCTTTACACCCTCATCAGGGATACATCTGTATTTATTACACTCTTTTATTTAGCCTCATTTATATGTTTGTTTGTTTCCAAATTTAATAGTCGAAATTCCGTCTACTTAGGGGCTGTTAAACTTTCAGAATTTGTGTATTTTCTATGACAATGCAATATTCAGTTGTTTACTACACAGTTTGTTTTTGTATTTGAGCTACACAGGCAAGATGAAGTGGCGGAAGATATGATTGCCGTCAGTAAATACCTACAAACAAATGTGTTCACTGGTAAGCTCAGTGGTATCAATGGTAAGACCACAGTATCAATGATAAGACCATTGATACTGTGACCATTAATTAGTTTAATATATATGCAAGGAGGAAAAAGGATATATAATGGAACTCCTGGAAGGAAAGGGAATTGATTGGAAGACAAGTGCTCTTGTGTCTCACGGGGAGACAATGCAAAGAAGGATCCTAAGGTGGTGAATAATTGGAAGTGGACAGTAGAAGATCGATATCTTAGATTTGGAAAATTGAGGATGCCAAGTCTCCATTTATAAGTGTTTATGGCTTATGCGATTAAAACTACGACTCTGTGTATTTAATTTATATATCTTAATTATTTAGTTCCACACATATTTATGTTGGCTAATAATACACGATTTCGTTTTAACAAACTGCATTCCATCTAGTCATTCAAAAGTTTTAATAATAAATTTTTTGTACCCTCGTTTAAACCTCCTTATATTCAAAGTTTTTTGAATTTCGGAGAACGAAGATTTTTAAACCTTTGTATATCAGACAATTTTGTGAGGAGTTTTTCATTTTCTTCTGAAGTCTTATATTATCGTCTCTTGTATTGTAAGAATGAAAATCCCTAATGTACACATGGTGCGACGGTTAGAGACTCGTCGTATGGAAAGACGCGCTTCTGATATATGTTGGCCTTTGTCGACAAGTCTCTGAGATGCGAGATCAAAGTGTAACCTGTATACATCCACCATAAGAAAGTGGAAGGTGATTAATAATCTTAGTCACAACGGGTTACCTTGATTATTATTTTTGCTACTTTAGATATACACGACACGTGTACATATATGATCCCAGATTTAATAATAATTTCAATAATTCATAAAGAAAATAGAAAGATATAAAAACACAAACAATTCTAGTCAAATTAAGTACCTATTATGCATGTAAAAAATATTTAGTCAAATGAGTGTTTGTTTTTGCGATATTTTTGTCGAATGCTCGAACCACCTAAGCCACCCCTTTTTAGTTTTACTCGCTATAGAAAGATCAGCTTTACATTCTTTACTCTTTACATGGTAAACGGATTTACCACCGTTTGCTTGTGTTATTTCATTTCCACTGAATTCAATCTATTTTTGTACCTTATCAGCTCTAGGTTTCACTTTCATAAATCAGTATTGGTACCGGAGTTCCAATGTGTACCACTACTACACTTACTTCAATTGACATGTTGTTATTTAGGATGGAAGTTCCCTGCAAAAGCATATTTCGGCTTTTTTCCGAAAATGCGAGTTTTTATTATTCACTTATATCAGAACGTCTAGCATATACGTCCTCAAAAAATTGAAGTCTAACAGCTAGACTACAATTTTTTGAGGACAATGACCTATATAAAACCTTAATTTTTATATAAAAGTAATATACTGATTTATAATAATTATAAAAATATAAGCATTAATCGAAAAGTCGCGGCCGAAAAATTCGTTTTCAGTGGCTTAGAAAAAATCAATATTTATATGGAATCAGAATATGTTTTTTGTATAAAACTAGCATTATGACGATAAAACTGTACTAAAATAATTAAGAAATGTTCAAATTTATAATGTTGTAAGTTTTCAACAATTTTTGATTTTTTGATGAACTTAAAACGCATTTCAATCTTATAAAGAGATGATTTTAAACAATATATACAATAAATACATGCATTCTGAGTCTTCAGTCACTATACAAAAGATAGTTTTTTTATTAAAAAAATGTTAATTACTATTTAAAAATAAAAACACCAAAGCGTGAAATTCGTCAACAAATGACTCGGATTTAAAAACAGATTGATTTTAAAACTGCGTCATTTTTTTACGTATTTCATACTATTTATATATTTAAGAGATTCTTCAATGTTGGAGAGTGCTTAGGATATTCTCTGAAGTAAATTTTTATCATTTGATTAGATTAGAAGGAGATTAGAGATTAAATCGCCATATTGCGTATGATGAGAATATAGAGCGATGTGTGTAAATGTGATTATCTGTCGAAGCTTTTTTGGGTTATAGAAGCATTTTAACAAACCCATACAAATTTTAAAATATTTACTCTGACTTTAAAATCAATTACAAAAATGCTTATCTGAAATTCGGCGATTTTGTTTCTTATATCTGCACTTTTATTTATAGATTCACAAAATTGGGTTACAAATTAGGTATTATGTATAAAGATATCATCACTGACAAAAGGAATACAAGAGGAAATACATAAGGTGATGTAGCAGTACTTAATTTATTTTTTGTTTTCAAAATAATATGCGTTATGTTCTTGCAAAAATGTATTTGATTCGTAAATAAAATAAGTAAAAATACATATCACTCACAATAAAACAATACCTCGCATACCACACTTTTGTCAAAATCTTTTTTTTTTTGTGTATTTGTCTTTAAAATGTGTGTATATGAGATCTGGCAAAAGTACCATAAAAACAATTATTTGCGTTTTTTATTCCATTTAAGCAATTCCTCGTATTACGCAGTTTTTTTAGAACGAATTATGCAGTTTTTAAACTGTATTAAGTGGCTTACGAGCTATTCTTTTATCATGAGTGATATGTTTAACAATGTTCAGAATTTTCGTTTTCGTAGACATTTAGAGCAACAATAAGTAAATATAACAAATATATCTTTCTGATATCTCTGTATTACAGTGCTATTGAGAGAGCCAAAAGTAATTACACGCAAAATAACACCTTTTGAGTACCTACTGTTAAATTCGAAAACTGAAAAAAAGGCCAAATATGTCAATAACAATCAGTAAAACTAAAAGTTTAACAATATCAAAACAACCAATAAGGTGTAAGCTGAGTATTGATAATGAGCTTTTGGAACAAATCATGAGCTTCAGATATTTAGGTGTAGAAATTTGTAGCCATTGTGATGTATATACTGAAGTCCGAGAGCAAGCTAATAAACCATATAAGGGTGTCTCAAGAATTTGCTCTAGAAGAACAAAAATGCGTATTGAAATCATGGTCAAGATATACAAGAAATGCGTGCGACCTATCATTAAATATGCTGTAAAGACGCATGCCTTTGGTACGGACAGTGTCAACTGTCAGGATACCAAAGGACTCCTCAGAACATAAATTACTGGACACTACTGGACTGGACTGGACTGGAGAAAATACTGGACTGGACTGGAAAAACACAACGTGATCGTGTCCGAAATGTAGACATATGGAAAACTTCAAAAATTTAGTAGTACGATGAAGTAGATCCAGAAGAAGATTCTGCAGGAATCACGTAGCCAGTATGGACAATGACAGACTCGTACATACAGCAGCTAATGAAGTCTCCTCTTTACGACGACCAACATTAAAAAGTTGGAGATCTAACTGGATTTCATCATCTCATAAGGCATAGCTTTCTGTATCAAAAATCGACAGATCTAACAAAATAAAAAAAAGAAGGCGCAGAAGGAAAAAATGGCACTCCCTACTGATCAGTAGATGTTTGATGATGAGCTTGCCGTTGTGACCAAGATTATAAGATTCCAAAGAGAGTATTCCACCATGCGAAGAAGCCAGTGACGGGATCCACACCAGAGCTGACTGTTCCACTCACGCCCATTCCAAAAAGAGACCAACCCCCCGTCTTGAGATAGAAAATTCCCCTGGTGGTGGACGGGAGTGCGATTCCCATGCTGACTTGCTCGTTGGCGGTGCAACTTCCGGACAGGAAAGTTCCCCAGCTGTCGCACTTGACGGCCCTGAAGTTGTCCTCATACAGCAGGGACTCTGCGTACAGCTCCCAGCTGCGGCTGTGTCCTGTCGAGGGCACGAGGCAGTTGGGCTGGTCAGCTCCACTGTTGGGATAGAAGTCCACGTGACCTGTAAAATATATTTAAGCCAGTGATAGAGATAGAGATTATATCATTGTTACAAGTCGAAATTTATGGTTGTTTTTACAAAGAAAATCACAATTATTTAACTTCCAATCTCATAGTACTGTTCCATAAGTTTGGCAGTAAACCAATTTGAAACAAAAAAATTAAAGACTTGTTATTTTTATGTTTTACTTTTTATAAAGCGCTAAAACATGCTTAAATTTGTACATTTTTTCCTTATATTTGTGGTTAAAGTAGGAATAATTATTTATTTCACTGTACATGTTTGTCGATTGCGAAGTTCTTGACTTCTCTGGAGCATGTTTTGTATCCAATTGTATGGTTGATCATCAAGACTGATGTTGTAAAACACTAGCAAATGTTCAAATAGTTTTGTCATAATATTGTAAAATTTTGTTAGAAGAAAGAATAACAAAGTTACACCAAGACTTGTCTTGCTAAGCTCCCGTTTCGAAAAGACCTTCAAGCGAATCGGGCGGACCTCCCCTGCGCGCCCAGAGACCTTCTTAGTTCCTTTTGTTGTTTTACATCTATAAACACAAATTGTTCAACGCATTTAAATATATTTTACTTACCGAGAGGTTTGATGATGCCAAATTGTCCAGCGTCTGTGTGAATTACGTCAACAAAGCCTGCATCAGTCGATGTGAGGAGAAGGTCCGATGCGTCGTTGTAGAAACACGGGCCTGCAGGATCCAAGCCACTGATCCTGCTGAAAGTGGTTCCTGTCAATGCTTTGAAAGTCTTTCCAGCAAATCCAGATATGTGGGCTCCGAGACTGTGACCAATTAAGTGAATGTCGCTGGGGTTGATGCCTCCTGTAAGCGTTTTTGACCGATTAATTATTTACCGCATTTCTCAAATTTGATATAGGTATTTTAAATTTATTGTACTCCTTGGATGAAAAAAATCAATTATTTAGTTATGTATCATGGTATACAGATCTAGTCTATAATACTTTACAGGTGGGTTCGGGAATCAAAAATATTCAAGCAATCATGACTTAATTAATATCAATAGGTAATTATGTAGATGTGCAATATTAAATTTTGATTTTTTTTTCAATATATCTGATTTATTTTCTGAAATTATTTTAAAAATTCATTCATTTCAACACAAGTCAAATAAAATACTTGCAAGAAAATCTATTTTCAATTTCAAGGTTATTATCATTTTATTTGGCTTTTATCGAAAATAATGAATTTTTAATAATTGATGATATTGTAATGATGGTTCAAAGTTTTTCAAACACATCAGCCCTGATGATGGACCCTGCAATGGAATCCAAAACATCGGCCAGAAAGGTCATAACAACACGGCATTATATCCCAGAAGACACAAACCAGAAGATTCTAAGTGGAACCTAAGAACATATCTAATTACTTGTTCGAAAAACACTTTTTATAACGTTTTTCAATATCATCGATCACTTTCTCGAATATTCTGTTCAATTTCACACGTAGATACTTCTCACATAGGTAAATATTGATTTACTATCGCTGGTATAATTCACGCGCTAGCAACACACGCCGGTTCGCTTGTCTGTGGATTTCTATAGCGTTAGTCCACCGTCAATAAGGCAAAAACTGATGCTGCATAGCGATCGGTTGGTCCCTCTTATATAGACTGATTGTCACGTCGCGTCGCGAAGTTTCAAGAACTTACAAGGAGCTCATGGTTTCGATAGTGCGTAATTCTTTAACTCTATTATCTCACAACAATATGTATGGTTATATGTGAGGTTTGTGCATTCTTCTTCTTCTTCATGTGCCCTGTCGGGTCCCCCCGACGTCGGCGATCATCTAGGAGAAAGTTTCCCTGTCCAGGGCAGTGCGGAACATTTCTTCCACGCTGCTTATCCACTCTCGGATGTTTCGAATCCAGGAATGCCGCCTCCTTCCGACTCTTCTGCGACTCTCAATCTTCCCCTTCATGACGAGCTGATGGATGGAGTATTTTTCGCCTGTCATTATATGACCAAAATATGAAATTTTACGGAGCTTTACTATGTTGAGTAACTGTCTGTATTTGCTCTACGTAAAACTTCAACATTACTAGTCATGTCAGTCCAAGATATCCTTAACATTTTACGATGTATCCACATTTCGAATGCCTCTAGGCGATTTAGAGTAGTCACCTTCAGCGTCCATGCTTCAACACTGTAAAGTAGAACTGACCATACATAGTATTTGATCAATTATTTGTGCGTATGAGCGAATTTTATTTTCTATTTAATTTCATACAAAATTTAGAGATGACCCGCTTTAATAGAACGTACAAATTGATCAATCGTAGCTGAAGAAAATATAAAAATGTATAAAACATGATTTTGTTCCGGACGGCCATGGCATTAACTGGTAACAACAAATGAACATCTACGCCAAAATCTAAGGAAAGAAGACAGGAAATCACGCCAATTAGCGAGCTCGCTAATTGGCGTGAATGTATGTAACTGAACCGATGCGTGTAGCTACACGCATCGGTTCAGTTCTCTCTATACAATGTAGCTTGTAAAAAGTCTCAACTATTAGATTAAGTTATGAAATACGTGGAATTTTTAAGTAGAATCTAAATGTGAAATACTTTGCGCTAATGAAATAAAACCCTGAGTACGAATGTCTTATTTAGAGAAACCTACGCCATCACACCGACCTCTTTTCACTGATCTTCAACAATGATTTATAACGCGCGCAGATTTAACGTCAAAATTTTATAACAAAGCTCATTGCATCCAGTCAACGACTCAATAGGACGATGAATACCTGCAACAAAGGCAGCCAGTTGTGTCCCCAGCAGCTGTCCGATAAAGATCACGCACGTGGAAGCCCTCATGTAGTAGAGGTAGATCACTGAACTGGCGTCTATGAATAAGACGTTGGACTTTCCCCTCTTCAGCAGACTGCTGGTCATGGTCTGCGCACTCTCGCTGTTGCTGTTGGCAAAGAAGCCGTGCAGGAAGATGGTGATTGGTAAACTTCGGTTGAAATTGGGATCGGCTAACACGAGGCTGGCCGCCTGGGACAGGTTGTAGTTTACCTAAATAAAATTTGTTCAATTAAGATAAATTATAGAAATCTCACAAAGACGAAACTATGAAAATGAGAAACATGTGTGGAAGCCGTTTTGTGGAAGTCTTTTGTGTGGATGTTCTTTCGATGGAGTTGGTGAACGTTGCATTGTGTAGAGTAATCACTTAAACCAGCTTTCTTTAATGGGTAATCCCTGGGCCATTGCATAAAAAGACTTCCACATACGTTTCTCATATCCATAGCTTCGTCTCTGTGGGACTTCTATAATTATTGTGTTATAAATTTTATACGTATGTATGTAGGTATGTATATATACGTATACATTTGTAAACGATTATGCAAGCAAATATTATTCACATATACTTATAATGTACACTGTTATCTAGATATGTTTAAATTTCTTATTTTATTGTAATAGGTGTAAACCGTAGAAATAAAATAAATAAATAATCTTATTTAATTAATCATCCCTCTGGGGACAAAATCCAATGATTGTGTTCTTATAACATACCTAAAAATTGTTCAGTTTTTATGCATATAAATATATTTAGAAATATTAATGATGCGAACACGCATAGGCACCAGAAACAAAGAAAAGAAACCAGAACTCCACGAATTCTGCTTTCTCTTGAGTCTTTCGCTCACGGAGTTCAGAGTATTTATTTATTTATTAAAAAAATAAATAAATAAAAAATTTATGTTACGACGTTACACGAATTTTCAGGAAAAACATAAAAAAAAGAAATAATAGTTTTTATGTTACAAGTTACAAGAAAAAGAAGGAATGAAATTATTATAACTGGATCTCTTCCAAAATCATGTTTTTTATAAAATCTCAAATTCAGTACATTATAAATTAATAATCCTCGATGATTGCAATCATTTTTTTTTGGATATTGCTGCTCTTGCTTTTATATCCCACATTTAATAATTTGGTCAAGTTTCAACTTAAATGATGAAAGGCTATCATAGAAAATCACTAATCTAATGATATTGAAAGTAATATTGATAAGCGAATAAATACCAGAGCTAAAATTACTTTTAATTCCTAAACATTCAAAATAATTCATTCGCCCGACTACATGGAGAAGTTAATGTTTTTCACCCTATTTAATAATATTTTTTGAAATTAGTATTTGAAGGGGGTAGTTACTGTTCTGTTTGCTGTGTACAGGTCCATCGTCATACGGGACAAGTCGGGTCCCTTGTTTGTTTGATTAAGCTGGGTATATTCCACACCCAAGAAGGTCTTGACGGCAGTACCTAGGGTTACAATCCAATATACTTAAAATATAATATAAAATCATAAATAAAATCATACATAAAATCAAAAACTCGCTTGCCCCGGTCCAAAATACTGGCAAAATAAACAAAAAAATTTCATGTAATTTATCTTTGACAACAATTTTTATCTTTGTACTATTTCATAGAGAATTGTTTAATTACGGTAAATTCGTGATTACACATCGCAAGGCCGGCATTTTGTTCCATGGAATGTTTGATAAAATGAGGGGCAAGCGAGTGGATAAGAGTGCAGCCAAATTTTACCCGCATGGGTAGGCAAATGTACGAGTGCCACACTCTTCTATGTTAAACACCTCTTTCGCCTCGTCCACATTAATATGTCTACTCATTCATGTGTTTTGGTTATTTAAGTTTTTAAAATCCCGTCTCCAAAATACTTTTTAATTTATAATTTTTAATTAAATATAATTTTTAATTAAAAGGCACGATCAGATAAACATCCTGGTTTATCTGATCGTGCCTTTGTCTTTGCGGATGATCTCTGTTTCTGAAGCCTTTAACACTCGGTGGATATACTTTCTTTAGCGTCCTCAACTCTGTTGGTTGAAAAAATTTCCATCTGGCAATAAACCAGCTCCTTCACCCTATCGGTCTTGAGTTCAGCAGGGACTTTGCTACTCGATGCTCGGTCATTCTTTCCACATGTCCCAGCCACCGAAGTCTTCCCAGTTTCATAAATTTCGTGACGTTTAGCTCCTTAAACAGAGTATAGAGCTCATTGTTGTAACGCCTGCGCCAAAGTTCTTTTTCTAGAACCAGCCCAAAGATACGCCTCAAATTTTTCCTTTCAAAGACGTCCAGTGCTCGCTGAATCCTTTTAGTTAGTAGTACCCACGTCTCACTTGCGTATGTGAGTACTGGTCTAATAAGCGTTTTGTATACAAATATCTTAGTGTTTCTGGAGAGCAGTCTGGATTTTACCTGTTTTTGTAGACGGAAAAAACATGCAGAATCTGTATTCTGATTACTATGCTGGATCTTCTCTGTAATATTATTGTTGACTATTATCAGGGAGCCTAAGTATGTAAATCCTGGTACCGTTTCAAGATTTTGACTTCCATATAAATTTGGTCTTCTGCCGATTTACTACGAAATCCATGTTTTTGGTAGAATTTCAAGATTTATGAAGGTATTTACGTAAGGCATTAGGAGTTTTCGCAATCATGTCGATGTCATCAGCGTAGGCCAATTATTGCACAGAATTCAATATAGTTGCTCTTATCTTAATGCCTGAGTCATGAATAACGTTTTTTCAAGGCTATGTTGAATAAGAGGCAGGCCAGTCCACGTCTCCTTGTCTCACCCCGTGGAGCGCTTCAAGGGCTCGGACATATCACTGCCAACCCTGACTCTACACGTTACTGGGAAAATTGCTAGTATCACCAGATTGATCAGCTTACGCGGTATTCTAACTCACTCATTGCCTTGTGCAGTGGGAAATTAGTAGTATGTATGCAGAAGATAATAAATAATAGTATGTAATTTGAACTTGATGCACGGGATTCCAGAGGGGTATGTTGACCGCTAGGGAGACGATCAAAGAGATGGAAAGAGAACTGGACGTTTCCGTCACAAGACACGAGACCTGTCAATACAGATCAAGGATCTAACAAAAGAAGAAAAAGAAGAAGAATTTGAACTTACAATTTGTGGTTAAAACAGTGGAAACTACTTGACCAACCCCCGTGACAACGCCTTCCAAAGCCCTCAACACGTCAGCCCTTGCTGCCTGCAGAGAGCAGCACACCAATAAAAATACAATGATCTTCATGTCTGAAAATAAATAAATATAGTCATTGTAATTTCAAATGCTCAACAAAAGTAAATAAATTAATTTAAAAAACAATATTTAAGTAAACGTATTACTTATCTATGCATTAAAATAATAAAAAAATAGATTATAAATTTTGTATTCAATGGATAGAACACATTCTTAAAAATGTCATTGAGGGAAATATTGATAGAGGGAAGGTCTTGACAAAAACACAAATATTACACCAGTAGGTGCAGAGAAGCCGTAAAACTGCTGTGCAGTTTGGCATATGTATAATGTAATAGGTATCAAAAAATAAATAAATACGAAAAAAAAGACATTATGGACAAATTCTGGATGGCGCGAGTCCAGAACAAAGACGCAAGTAACGCACCAACAAGTACTCATTTCTTTAATATGAATGAATAGTATTTTACTACGATTGTAGGGATCGTTTTTTGTAACTAAAACTACTATGATTAATATTAAAAATAACAATTGAGACTATAGCTGGTGTACTTGAAAATTTTGACTCGACTTTCATTGTATTAATTAAATATCTTATTATTGCAAAAACCATATCACATCATGTAATCAGTCATGATTAATTTCATTGTAACTAGTAGTGTTAAATATCTATTATTGCAAAAATTGACTTACCTACTCCTGTTTTAGTAACGGCTACTTGAAAATGAATTAAATTATTCACTTCCTTCTATTTATTTGAAGAATTTTGTCGTAGTTTGCGTACACATTCCATGGGCGTAGGAAATTTTTTGTCTGCTTTCTATTTTATTATTTTAAGCATCGTCTAAAATCTTTATTTATTACATTGACTAAAAATCAGAAGTTGAATACTTATTTAGTAAGTGTTGTAATAGAATTTTTAACATGATAGTTCTTAATATAATATTTAATACTTACCTCGTAAACGACGCTATTAAATCTTTTATTTTCAGAATATTATCGCTGTTACGGCGCACTATTAATGCTGCGGCGTACGTCATGTGACTAAATAGAAACTACGTGATGTAAAATGATGCTTGGAAAACGTTTTTGCAGTCTACCTTGTACCTAGATGACCGTAAGGCAAAATAATTATGAAGAAATAAGTATCAATGGTTTATTAATTTATACAACTTAATGCTAGTAAATGTCACAAACATTGTTTTTCAATAATATATTTAGAAATATTCCAAAGTTAACTTATATTTTTATCTACCCCGTTTCTATCCAAAGAAAAATTTTCATTGATCTGGAAAGAGAAAAACAAAATGATTTGAAAATAAATAGTAAATTAAGAAAGTGTTTAATTTTTTTTTGTATACCATGGCAACATTTTTAAACAAAATTAATTATGAGAGGTAAAATTTTTACACTGCAGTCTATTATATATACGATATTTTTTTCCGGCAATCTAATATATACAAATTTCGTAACTTTTAAATTTACTCATTTAAATATTTGAAAACATAAAAGCACCTTGTAATGATTATAACATTATTTTTACCTAAGTTTTGAATATTTTGGTGTCATTATTAGCATTCATCTTAATGCTCTTAGTCGTTTTTTAAAATAGTATTAATGTTTGTGCTTGTTATTTTATTTTAAATTTCTCTGACGGGAGTGTATTTTTTTTCTATTTATTTTCTTTACATTTTATAATATTTAGTCCCACAAAACGACTAAAAAGACCTTTGTCTGTAGGTTCATTTTTACAATTGTAAGTTACACTATTACAAAATATTATTCACTTTATAAACTATATAAGAGATAAAAAACGAAAACAATTAAGTACAAAAAATAACATAAAAGAAATTTTCAGTACAAAGTTAAAAATTTTAAGCAAA
Organism: Agrypnia vestita; assembly: GCA_016648135.1. Taxonomy (NCBI): domain Eukaryota; kingdom Metazoa; phylum Arthropoda; class Insecta; order Trichoptera; family Phryganeidae; genus Agrypnia; species Agrypnia vestita. Next base: position 71,535 of record JADDOH010002693.1, read on the forward strand.
TTAAGAAAAGAGCAATTAATAAAGAAAATAGCAAATTAAAAATATATATAGCAAAAATTAAGGAAAAAGAAAAGGAAATATATATAAACATAAACATCACTAATTATTCAAAGTCATTATCATAATAAAACACTTAATATAGTTCATAAATAACTAATGTCGTTTTCTATTAACGACTTTTTAAGTTCTGACATTGACTTTGGAGTTTTTAAGCCTGAGGGAATGGTACTTTGTATTTTGTTCAGGAACATTGGAACTCGATGTTCAAGTGTCCTCAGACCATATTTATTTGTTATTCTTGGTATTGTTAATATTTGATTTGAAGCGCATCTTGTGTTTTGCCATGATCAACTACTTTTTTGTAACTTTCATTTTCGTGATTTTCTTTTATCAGCAGAAATATAACTAGTCCAAGAATTGGCAAAATATTTACGGATGAATATACTAGTTTAGTATTTTGTCTTTATTCAAAAACCTGCGGATTTATTATTCTTTTTACTATAGCAGTTTGTAGATTTTGTATCAGCTTAATATTTGAATTGCTGGAAAGGCCCCAAGATCTTATACCATCTTAATATTGATTCTACCAAAGAAAAATATATCACTCTTAAAACAGGCTTTGGGATAATGTACTGCGTCTTGTAAAATTTGCTAGACACTGCCCTAAGGCTCGTACAAATTTTATGTATCTGCTAATCCATTTGAAGTGTTCATCTATGATTAGACCAAGGTATTTGTGAGTTTTCACATACTCCACAGTGCTACATAAACATTAATTTTCAATATCTTTATGTATGCATTTGAAGCCATGTGCAATTATGTTAGGTTTGACATTAAAAAGGGCGTGTGGTGATCTTATATGCATGTATTTGGTTTTTTTAGCATTGATTATCAGTCCCATGTCATGTGACCATTTCAAGAGTTCATTAAAGTCTTTCTGTAAGCAGTTAGCAGCTTCTTGTAAATTGTCATGAGGCATAACTAGAGCAGTGTCGTCCGCAAAGACAAAGTGGGTACAATAACTAAAAAGTCGAGACATTAGAGACACATAGATAATGTACAGATAGGGTCTCAGTATTGAGCCTTGTGGTACGCCACTTTTAATATATTTGCATTTACTGGATTTCTCATTTGCTCTAACTAAAAAGTAACTAAAAAATCTAATAACTGTCTCTATGGTGTAAACTGCTAAGTTGCATGTATACATGTTGTGTTATTATCTTTATGCTTATTATTATGAACACTATGGACTTTGTGCATGCATATTTTGTATTCAAACTGTAGCATTTTTTGTACATATGTAACTTGTAATTCCTACTTAATAGATGATAAGTATATTCCATTTGTCATTTGTCCCTGCGCCTTGGAGGCAGAGAAGAGGTTTTGTGTGGACGACTCCCCGTTCCGCTCGCATTCCTATGAGAGTCAGCGGGGCGGTGAGTACGGCCACTTAAGGATTAAAAAAATGTCGAAAATGAGTGACGAAAGTGTAGGGCCGATATGGGAGCTACTGCTCATAGAACGGCCCCGGGGGTGTGGTGGGTCCCTCTTCTCTGATGCATTAGAGAAGCACACCTCCTAGTGTTACATACTTGCCGAGTTCTTTTAGCGATATATTTGTTATTAAATAATTGGCACAATTTTGAATCATGAAAAACTGGCTGACTATCATAATTTAGTTCAAATTTTAAATGTTTTTGAAGCTTTTTCATTCCCCTAATTAAAAACAGATATCACTAATGAGATATCTATATTATTGGATTTTTTTTAATATTCTTTATACGTGTAATGAAAAATATAATTGTCTCTATGAGACATCTGTAATATAGCTTGATTAATGACATCCCCCGGGATAAAATCCAATACTGTGTTCATTGTAAAATTTGGACAAACTTAAAATATTTCGAATACAGAATATTTTTTCAAACTTCAATCAGAATAAAATTTCAATCAGTTAAAATATTGATCTGCCACGCGCCGCCCTGGCGAGAAAATGTGCCTCGTGACGTGTCCCCCTCGTCCCTTTCGATACTCCCCATACGCCGCAAATTTTTTACAAGTTATGACTAAAATTGCGCTCTGTGCACTTCGGACGCTCGCCCTAAGTACGACCGACATTGAATATGTATTAAAATAAATATGAGTATTTTTTGGTCGTGAGTTTTTTGAAATTTTTTGGGCAGCTTTAGAACAAAAGACGTATGGCTTTTTTCGTTTCTTTAAAAAAGAAAAACCTGCGATTGCTAGTCGGCATCGCAGTATGTAAAGGAACTATGTAAATACAATTCATTGGATACTTCATATCGATGACTTAGAGCTAAAACATCGTAACTCTAATTTTGGTCGAAAATAAGTCAAGTACTAAATTGTAATAAAGATAATCTATATTTACTCCCTTTATATTAACTCGTGGCGTCTGCTTGCTTGATAAAAAAACTTTGGATCAATTTTTAACCCTTTTCCCGTGATCCAATCGAGCTGAAACTTTGCAAGCAGACTCGTGGCGACGATCGAGAAGATCTATCAAATTTTCGTTAAAAAAAAATAATAAATTTTTTGATTTTTCAAATTTTTAATGGTTTTTTCATACAACTTACTAAGTTGTATGAAAATATTTCAACGCGTCTGGTAGACACGGAACCTGATTATACTATAATTTTAGATTATTGGAAATTTTTTATTACTCCCTTTCGTAGCGTCGCTCGACCGAAGCCCATCGCGTAGGTTAAGCGCCAAACCAGTTTCCACAAGTAAATGAGAAAGGGAGTATAATAAAAACTAGGTTTTTATGGGTTGCTTTTTTTATGCTTCAAAAGAGTAGCTGGTTGGTCTCGCTTCGTGATCTAAAGGTTGCGGGTTCGAACCTCACTCCAGACCAGCAAGTTGGTCCTTTTTTCATAGCACAAGCGTTTAGCTTAGTTTGAAAATAGTAAGAATATTGATGTGACACGTATTCCGTGTTCGTATTTCTATTTAAAAAAAAAATGCATCTCTGAAGCCTACCTTTATAAAAATATATGCTTGTTACAATAAATTGTAACTCCTCCAGGCAATATTATATCTCCTTCAAAATATATTTATAGAATGTTTTGAACCACATGTAAATATCTTTTATACGCTGACAACCCTAGACAATAACATTTGCAGAGTGATTCTTCGGATCTTAAGAGAGTCTGTTAGAAGTTTATGTGGGCTACCTACATTTTAATTTTAATTTGGTACTTGTAGGTAAAGGAGAATTAGGTAAATAAGAATATACTGGTAATAATGATGTATTGGACAACCAGCAAGTAATGCTTACGACCGACGGACGAAGTTATTGTCAATATTAAGAAACGCATGATCTTTTCCCACGTACAGAATCCTAGTACTACGCCATGATTAATTTTTTTATATTGCAATTTACATAATTAAAAGTTATACAATCTCTACAGAGACAATTTTCGTCTAGCTTCTAATATCACAGCTTTAAAAGAATCTAAATACAGACGAGTATTTAATTCATAAAACCCACCACTAAGCTTGTATGTTTAAATTTATTTATTAAATTTTAATTATATTCTTGTTACATTATTTTTATTATTAATATTTTATTATTAATTACATGTAGTCAGGTTGCGTTCGGTGATACGTTTCCAAAAAAAAAGACTTGCTCTTGTGCTTGGAGAGGGACTTACACTTTAGTTGATCAAAATTGTGAATTCAATTTATTTTTTAACTGGTTTATATTTTTTTTTTACTTTTTTTAAAATATTTTATGGTTATATAAAGTATATATAATTTTACTGGTATTATTTTATTTTGTATTTCAGTATTTTAAAGTTGTTAAATCTTAAAGAAGGCATGTTTTGAATTTTGTGTGATTTTTCCTTGATCAACTGGATAACCAATTTTTTTTGCAAATTATTTTCTATAATTTTAAATAATGAAAAAATGCCCGTGTTGAGAAAGTTGATTTTTTTAATGACTTTCAGAAATGTTCTCTGAACTAATCAATAAATCATTTCAATTGTATTTTATTATTGATCATAATGTTGTATGTTCGATTTGGTATTTATTTCCGTGCCAAAATATTGTAACTCCGTGATTTTTTTTATTTTAGTTAGTACTTGTTTGGCAGTAATGTTACGTCTTAATTTGTATCAAAGAGATCAGATGACGATCAGATGATATTTGAGACTATAATACTTTAATTGGGAGTAATTTGTCATGTTAAAATTAGCATATTTAGAGATGGTGGCATTATGGTTATTATATGTTATTTATTAAAATAAGAGGCATTGTTTTTGCCATAATTACACCACAACTATTACGTTGAAGAAATTTTCTTATGTAATATTATTTTACGGTAGCATTATTATCATGTCTTAAAAAAACATGATAAAATCATACCTACATTCAATCGTATTAAGAATTATATAAAATTATGTATGAAATATTTTTTATCTCACTGAATTAATTTATGCTTTTTATAAATGTTTATTTTTAAAACACCACTTTGATTAATTTGATGTCAATCTGTTTACACCTTGTACAGGTGATCAAGTGGTATGTACAAAGTATAATATTTTTTATTTATTTGAAAAACATACAACTCACCAGTAAAAATAAAGCTCATAAGTAACAAAAAAATCAAATACAAAATTAACCCAATTATATATATTTTCTAAATAATGGTCTTATACACAACGAATGATTAAATTTCAAAAAATAATTTTAAAAAGTTTAAATAATTGGAGGCAATTTGCCATAAAAAGCTCAATTATAGTTAAGGGAGACTAATAAAAATGAAGAGAGTAAAATTAATCATTTCTTCTTATTACAAAGTCAATCCTATAAAGTGTGTATGAAATTTTCTTCGCCAAAATATACAGGACGGAAACCTATACGCTAGCAATAAGTAGCTTTATGGTCGGTGGTTCGAGCCCCATTCCCGGAGACCAGCAAATATTTTTTTTTTCAAAGATACCTTAGTTTGAAAATAGTAAGAATATAAAAAAGGGATAAGACTAAGATAAGATAAGATAAATAAAAAAAAGATACCTTAGTTTGAAAATAGTAAGAATATAAAAAAGGGATAAGAAAAATAGAAGCCCAATATTAATATAAATAGATTTTTAATGCACTGTTTGGATAGTCATAGAACTTTCGCGAATCTTCTAGAACATTCTCCTTCCAGAATTTTCAAGAAATTTATCGAATGTACAGGAACCTTCTAGACACATTCCGCCACTCAGTTTAGAACTTTATAGAACTTTCGGGAATTTTCTAGAACCTTTTTCTTTCAGAGCTTTATAGAAGAGGCTTTTCCGGAACCTTCTAGACTCACCGACACAGTTGGCGCGCCTATTTTGATACAATCTGAAGCATTTTCGGCCTTTCCATAGCAAAACAATGTGCTAAAAAGCACATTTTCGTCACCCACTCGCACCCACGCACAGCCACCCCCACTAAACTCGCATATTTTCGATGTGACACCAAGGGCTATCCACCACCAAAACCATCGGTGGGTGGTTATGGCTGGTTGTGGAGAAAACTAAACTTAACCCACGGCGGGTAGGGAAACATGGGTTTCTTTATATATATATATATAAAATAATATGACGCTGCTTATTAATATAATAAGACGACAAATTTTCTAAAACTAGTGATTCTAATAGCCAGCCAAATTTTTGATCCTGGGACTCAATTTTGATGACGCCATGGTCCGAAAACTATTATTAAATTCCTAGAATCGCTATAAACCTCAAAAAAAGAATTGATCCCTCCTATTCCCGACGCAACTGTTTCACATCAGGACAAAGTCACGATATCTCCAAATAACACCCCCATCCTAATAAAACAACCGAATGCAGCCGTAAACCTCTTCCCTTAATATAATTTGCAAACTTCAGTACAATTTCAGACAATAGCCGAAACGATTTCGGTTCGTGTCTATATCATTTGCATGGATTATACCGAAAGTCATTTCCCCAAATTAAAGGCTTTCTCGCTAAGGCTAGGTAATCTGAAAGTAATTTTGTTCTCGGAATATTGTGATATTTTATGTATGGTTATATTTATCGTGTAGGTAAAGGATGCTATAAAAATGTTAAAAAATCTTTTTTGTATTTCTTGTAATCCGATCAATAAGTCCTTATCTACACTTTAATACTCGCTTCAAGCAATTCGACTTATTCAACACACAAACAGTACAATCAAATCAAGCGCCAATTGAATTATACAATGACTGTTCGATATTTGTGACGTTACGTTGGCACAGAAATCGATTTTTACAGAATATTGCTTTTTTTTCTTATGTGACAACACTGATTTGTCTCTATCGAAATTTATCCTAACTTCTACAGTACCAGTTTACCTTTCGTTTCGACAAGTTTCGCCATCTCGTTTTTAAGCGCCACTTTCTCGCCTCCTGCCCTATAAATTTTCGTCTTGTGTTTAATTGTGCGTCTTAAAAACATTCTCTCGTCTCGTCACCACCGGACAACGGAATTATCAATTGTTTGGTGAGGTGACATCTGGAAAGGCGCCGAGAGACAAAGGAGAGTCGAAACGTCCCTTCCTTTCTCGACCAATACAGTCCATTTATCGTCTCGTCATCCCTCTTAACCTTTCTATTCTTCCTTATCCCATTCCGTAAAATATTCCCGCCATCCCTCACGTACGCGGCGAATCGCGTCGCGTATAATAACTATCCTCTATATTTTTAATAATTATTATAGAATTCTTAACCCCATCCTCATTCAATCTTCCCTCCCTTCCTCCTATTGTACCCTCTTGAATTTATTTAAGTAGTATTTTTTAGCTTCTTCTTCTTTTTTTGTCGTGTTGGTCCTGCTGCCGTGGGTGATCACTACGGAAAAGGCATCCCTGTCTGCCGCAGTCTGGAATAGCTCTCCGATATTCCTGATGCCAGTCCACTCGCGAATGTTGCGGAGCCATGACATCTGTCGTCTTCCTATTTCTTCTATCTCGCCCTTCATAATCAATATTAATGAATAATTATTTTTTTAGCTTATTGAATTTATATTGTTATTGTTTTGCTGATTACTGTAATTTAAAATGAGCATATTATTTTTATTGAGCTTTAGTCGCGTGTAAATCATTACACATGTCTAACTTCTCATCTCCCGAACCTGTGTATATGTATTTGTATATACCTTTATAGGATTAAATATACTTATAATGTATGTAGTATATATTATATTTTGTATATTTTCTTTTGGGATTTAGTAAATAAAAAAAATAAAAATTCTCTCACTAATATCTGCTCATCGAGGGGATTCATACAATTAGGTAAATCTTTTCTTACGTCACATATTCTTTTCCTCTTGTAGATGTTATACAGTTGTTTAAATTCCAAATAAATAAAAATAAAAAAAAATTAGGACACTTTGTGCATGCTCAAATTTTTCAAGAACACAATTAATGGATTTTTGTCCCCAGAGGGATCGTCAATAATCAAGATATATTATAGATGTCTCACAGAGATTTAAATATTTATATGGGATACTATGGCAGTCTTTGGGTGTTTATTATAGGGCTTACGACCCTGCTCCTGACTTATCCGAATACGGATGACTGTAAAAATAAAAGCCTTCAAATTGTTCATGACCCTTACGAAGAAAAGTGTAATAAAACTCAAATGCACGCAACCATCCACGGAGATATCCATGCTTGGTATAAGCCAAAAAGAAAGAATAAGAAAGGAAGGAAATAGGCGCATAACTAGAGTAATGGATATTACTGATCGTGTAGCGAAGCTAAAATGGAAACGGGCAGGGCATGTTGCAAGGCAGGATGCCACAAGATGGACTCCCAGAGTTCTGAAGAATAAAAGAGGCATCATAAAATCTCAAAAGAGATGGGCGATGAGAGATAGGGAGGAAGAAATGGCTACATGAAACAAACAACAGAGCAGGATGGAAGGATATGGAAAAGGCCTATGTCTAGTAGTGGAGAAATGAAGGCTGAAGAAGTAGGAGGAGAGATCCCACACAAATGGTATCTGTGAGACATCTATAATATATCGTGATTAAAATAAGGTTATACCACTTTTTGCCATTCATTGCATTTTATCATGGTGTTTATGGCAATTAAAGAAAAAAAATTAATCCTTCGGCCACATTGTTTCCGATAAATTATTTCAAAACTAATTTAATTCGCACTGTGACAGCTGTTCCGGCGGATCGCGGGTGGATCTATTAAGGGAAGACAACAGTCAACATAAATATAAAATAACCATCCCCACTGGCCAAATGTTACCCTCAGGCACGATTAGTGGGCCGCTTAGTAGAGGAATAAATCAACCCGCTTTCTTAGGGGTGCGATCCTAATACCCATCTTGGGGTAGCATTCTTTGTATTCAATTAAATACACTTTATTGGAAAATCTTTGGTACTATATTATCCTCGCACCATTCAATTTATCGTTTGATTATTTTTACATGCTTCGTTCAGTATATATTTTTTTATTACTTTTTTTAATTAATTTATCATAAAGTTATTTATTTAATTCAAGCTACATATCCCAATTATAATAATTTCGTTGTCTTTCCGTTCATCCTTCCGTCTATCTATCCCCACAACTTAGTGTAATAGTGTGCCCGGGCTTGAATGCGGAGACTTAAAAAATAGGCTACACATGGAACTTAGCGAAGACCCGATCCATTTGTAAAAAAAAAAATATATATATATATATATATATTCTAGATATATATATATTATATTAAAGCGCACAACATATTTTCTAAAATATATTTTCTTTAGATACTTTAGGTTTTCTCCGCAGTCGATGGCATTTCCTTCGTGGCGAAGTGGTAGGATATCCGGCTCCCACCCAGGGGACTCAGGTTCGGTTCCCGATACTGGAATTTTTTTTAAAAGTCGTTATTACTATTTAGTGGGTGTTGGCTATAAATAAGTAAATACTTATTCACTAGGAACCGGTTACAGCTAGTACTTGTTATAAATCTGAACTATTAATGAATAAATTAACCTATAAAAGCTACACCCCTGTTTTTCCACCCAGGTCACCTAATTCTAGGCCTATACTTTTTTTCCGATTTTAACGCAACGCTTTGAGATTTCGCGTATTGCTTTTACTAACTCTTCTCCTCTCCTCTCAATATTCTACAACCACCTTAACATCAATAACTCCAGCTCATTTTATTACTACCTAATCTGTTTGTATTTCCGCCTAATCCACATAAAAATATGTATGTTACAGAAAAAGTGTAAATTTCGATAATGGATATATTAACTCATAGTGCATTTGTATTTGTATACTAGTTAATGTATACATTATAGAAATTTAACACTTTGTCTGTAATATATATTTCAATTTTTTCAGTTTAATACTTCTGTCTATACATTACATACATACAAGAGATTCTGATACTCTAGCAGTAAAATATAAAATTATTATAAAACTCACGTAGGGATAGAGAAGTTTATGTCTTTATTAATTTTAAACATTTAATTATTATTTTAATCACACAGTTTATGTTTTTCACGCAGTTAAAATGATCATTTTGAATAATCTCTACAGAATAAACGCCATTTTCGTCAATAATATAGTTACAACACTTATTAAAGTTTTATTTGTAATACATTTTCATGACTTTTACCGGGGAACCGGCTGAATAAATATATTCTACGTTAAATTCAAACTGCAACGATTTATTAAGACATATATTAATGTCCCCACATCGGCTCCATTTGTAATCATTACCCATTGTACCTTTTCACACATAAAGCACATGGTAAACAGCCGAGCATGCAGTTTGTCACGCCCACCCCCACGAAGGCTGTACAGTCAATTAATATCAACTTAGTTCATCCCTTTTGATTTCGGCCAAGGGCGCAAGGGACAAGGCAACAATGCCCAGCGCATTGTTCGGCGTCTATTCCATATTACAAGGGTGGTCCGTATTCGTTGACGGCGTTCGGAGCATTGTAGGATATTTGCGAGTCATTTTGTCACTGTGATTGTAAAAGGCATTTCGAATGCATGAGGGGTAGGAGTTTGTTAATAAATCATAGGATACACCCCAGAAAACATGCTCTTTGAAAAAAGCGAATTTTGAATCAGTTTTCTTAATAGATGGATTGCAATATTGGCAGTATGTACCTCAATATAAGTATTATTTTTTTAAATTTATGCCTATTAATTTTGTGCATGATTGTATAACATAATGTCATCTAAATAATATCATATAATGTTATATTATTATATTCCAAAGATATAATCACACAAGGATGTGTCTTATTTGTTGAATCAATGATCATATTTTCAATTGCAATTAAATGGGTTTTTTTAATTTTGATTTGCAGACTGAAAAATAAGTCTAAATAGCTTTGCGAATGAATAATATACCTAATACGTTCTAATTAATCGCGGTAATGGAGAAAAGGATCCTATAATTGCATAAAAATTTTTTAAATGTAAACACACCTACTTTGTTTTGAGGTAATTCTAATAGGAACTGTTTTATTTTAATTTACTTAATTTAAAAATAAAGAACATTTTGCTCATCAAGGTAACCGTTTATATTTTTATATAGTATCATTAAATAAACGGTATTTCTTCTATTAGATAAAGAAAGTAGATTAAAGTGAATAAATCTGTCTCTGTATGATTCAAATTGATTGCTGGTACATTCTCTATAAACTAATATTCTAGTAATTCTAAAGATAACTGGGCACTAGGATGGTTTCTGTTATTTTTCAATATTATTGTAATTATCAATTTTTGAGCTATTTCTAGTTGGATTTATGCTGTTTTGTAAGCACCACTCCATCCAATAATTGTATTGTAATTGTGATTGAACAAATGTATAATATATCATTTTAAGGTTTAATGGAGAAGTAATGATTTCGAGTCTTATAAAAATATTAACAGTTTTCCTTATTTTATTGGTTATATATTTAGTTGATGTGTTTTTTGCAGTTAGGGTTATTATCTATATTATGATTCCGAGGTACTTAATTTGTTATTTTTCAAGAATAGAGGGATCTGAATTTTTAATCTTTTACAATTTGTCAATGTTCAATTTTCTTGTCTATTGTATAATTTTTATCCATTACTAATGAGTCGTGGTTGTTCTGTTTTTGTTCTGGCTGAAATTAAATGGCAGTTTAGAGACGTTTTTGTGTAGTATCGATGGTTTTCATGTTTTTTGTGTAATTTTATATGCCTATCTTATATTTAGCCATTTGCAAGGTTATGAATAAGTAGTCGTTGAGTTGCTGTGATGCTTAATAAGAATTATTGAGTAAGCGATTAAAGTAATAGTTTTGACTATCATAAATTACCATTATCTTTCCCAGTTTGCAGAAACTAGAGATGATCTATAAAACAGAAGAATACTTTTTTTTCGACCTAATATGTAGTCGATTTGTCTCACCAAAATCGTTTTTTGTCCTCCCAAACATGCGAACAGTTTTTGTAATGACGCTACCTGCATTTTTTTCCAAGATTGACAATAATGTGCAGAACGAATTGCATAGCAGCTTGTAACCTTCCAGGTGATTGTGCGACTGTATCACAGCGTCATTAGCTGGGAGGGGTAGTGACAGATGTTTGGAAGGAGACGTTTTATTCAGAACAAGACCTTTACAACGAATGGCAGATTGTGTTGAGAGTCAGAACATTAGAAGATTACCTATTATTCATACAACCTTCCAGATATTACTTGCATGTAACAAAAAGGGATACATGAGCGACAGATTACCGGATTCTTTATGTAAATAATCAATACGAAATTATAAATTTAACCACAATTACATTACAAAGTTTTAATGTTCAAGTGTATTTTTAAATTGCTGCAGATATTTTATATTTTTGGATTCCTAATAATCCTAAAAATCCTGCAAAGTCTTTGGCGTTTTGGGCCCAAGATTGAAAATCAGTTACAATTTAAAATATATATTTAGGGGAAGTGGATGACTTTATTTTACGCGGACCGTAAACATCTAATTATTTTATACGGAAAATTTGGCGTCAGTCAAACGATTAAGGATTAAAAGATTAAGAATAGATAAATTTATTTACATTTTAATTTGTAAATTACTTTTATAAAATAAATTTTTATCGATTGTCCAGTATGTTGGTTTAGTAGGTAATAATTAAAGTGGTCGAAGTAGAAATTATTTTGCATATATTTAGGATAGTTAGAGGGTTGTATATATCTTCTTCAGAATCACAAAGAGTCACAGTGCAAAATTTCAAAGTAAAAAGGTGGTGGTGAGCCCGGGAATGCCGGGTAATGGTGTCTTAGATTTGTGCAGAATCCTAAAGAGTAATTCAAAAAATTTTGGATCGGGTGGAATTCAATATAATATAACACCCATTTACACTGTATTTTATTTATTTATTTTATACTTACACACATAATATGGCATTTTTGTTAGACTATGCCTGTCTAACTAGAATAATCTGTGTTGACATAGGCATTTATCGTTAGTCGATCAATGTATAAGTATCCCATATACAAAAGAACAAACACAGTGATTAGAAAAAACATTAATGTGTTTGGGTGAATGTAACAATGTTGTGTTTGCCCATATTCATATATAATCCAGGATTTTATTTGGTATTTTTTACTTACCAGCGGATTATCTAGATTTAAATTTTGTAACATGTAGTTAAAAATTTCGGGTCCAAAGTAGTCGAAACTATATGGCCCCTTTATAGAGTTCTTGGGATAGGTAAATTAAGTTTGTTTGTTCATGTGGCAAATAGCGTATATTTGTCTATTATCGAAAATATCGGATGTATTGAATATTTCGTATATTCTTTTAAGGTATTATTGGGATTATGAGAAACTGAAACTAGTGTTGGAGAGGAGAAAGTCCGTAAATCATGATTGATTTGTTTATGTATAAGTAATTTAAAGCTGTTAACAGCTGTAGCTGTTTATTGTGTGTAGTCCTTTTTTATCACAGTTATTAAGTAGATATGCACAGTCTTTGTTTGATGTCCTCTTATACAAGCATGCTTTTGCTGCCTGGAGACTTGCCATTTTTTCTTGATTTTATTATATTTGTAATTTATTAGGTACAATTTCATGTACAAATAAATATTAAATAATTTAAGAAAAAAACTTTAACGATATTTCTAATATGGTATATTTTATATCTCTCATTTGAGGGATATAAAAGCAAAGGCAGCAATATCCCACTGAGGTGTTTCTGGAATGAATATAAAAAACTGTCATTACTCAAGGAAATTTCTCTGGAATACATGAAATCTACATCCTATTAGAAATAATTTTTTAAAAATAATTACCACCTCAGTTTTCCTTTTATATACCTACATGTAGGTATATCTAAATAAAAAAATAACCGGTTTGGTTGCCCGGGGTTCGAGTCCCAGCTTTGTTGTTTGATTTTATTTTTTAGCTGTAAATTCGAACGAAATTATGGACTTCACATGAGGTTAACTAAATTATTATATTTGAGTTGGAAACATGATTTTAAGGGGACAGAGCTATACTACCTATAAAATCTCAAATTCAATACATTTTAAATTAGAAATCCTCAGTAAGACTGCAATCAAAATAATCCACGTTTAATGTTTTATTTTTATTTTATTTTATCATTTTTAGCTATCCATTTAAAAATCACTTCTTTACGTACAATTTTTTTTAATGGTACTTTGTACCGTAAAGAAATTAAATAAAGATAGCACGACTCGTGAATTCGTCACAGCTTCTTGAAGGTAATTGCGTCAGTGATCTCGGCATACAACCACGCTCTCACCATGCACTGTTGGGTCAAGTGGTATCCTTGCAAGGAAGACGGCATCCCCGATAAACCCGTCAGCGACAATGGCGGTTTCCACTCTGTGGCGATTTATTTTGGAGCTGGTCGTAGCTGGCGGTGTTTTTTGTGCCCGGCAGGAACTGCGCGAGGATCAGTCACGGACCATCACGGGGACTCATTCACCACAATTGCTACTAATTATAACGTATGCAGTCACGACCATCGTTCCAAGGGTCGCCATTATACAGACGAAGCGAAAATCATAAACTATTTATTATATTACTTAAGATTAACTAACTAACTAACCATCACGCCGTTTCCCTGCAGGAGTAGGCAGAGAGGATTGAACGCCACACTCTTCTATCCTGGCACACCGCTTTTGCTTCGGCCACATTCATACAAGTTCTACGGTTGTTGCGGCTTTTAACGGGGCCATCCTCAAACACTTGTTGTATTTAAGACGTATTTATTATTGACGTCACACAGTGACGAAGCTACTTATGTGGGAAAGTATGTATGGAAGTCTCTTTTAGGCATTTAAATAATAACTTTACGCAGTGTAACGTTCACCGATTATACCTAACTCTGCTGTCGCTACCTATGGTTGAAAATTTTCATTTACATGAAACGGTATTTAGATGTAGCCGCTGGTAATAATACAATGTCCATTTAAATTGCTTGGTATCTGTGAAACATTTTTTTAAATAGAGATGCGAACTTGGAATACGTGTCGGATAAATATTCTTAACATTTTCAATTTAAGCTAAACGATTGTGCTATGAAAATAAGCCTAACTTGCTGGTCTCAGTTTAGTCGAGCATCGTGGCCGCTCCATCAAGCTAATCCCAAATTTATCTTAATAATACAAAATACAGTAAGTGGGTACCTACTTAAAAATTCGATCATACTCAAAAAATATTCAATTTATTTTGTGTCTACTTATTGATGTATTCAAGGGTCGATTTTTATTCGTGTCACTGTACAGTCGGTCAGTGAAGAATCTGTTGCTAATATATTAACAGGCTATAGAAGAGCTAGTTCACAATATTTTACAGGTAGATTTATACCTAAATCATGTGTCAAAAATATACAAACAATAATCGTTGTGGAGATAAACGACTTAAAGTTTAAATTTATTTCACAATATTTATTACTTATGTTCTATAAACAAACGTTGGACTATGATTATGATAACTTATGTCAAATATTAAAAGTTGATTTGCTGTAATACAAGTAAAATAAAATGATTAAAAAATTAATCAGAATTTTTGCAAGGCTTTAATCATTTTATTTGATTAGTATTACAGCGAATATTTTTTTATTTTTAATATAAGTTACTATAATGATTTACAGAGAATAAGTAAAAATTATTGAATTAAAATATTAGTTTGAAGTAGCCTATTTTGCCTAGTTGTAAATAATTATGGACTAGCTCTATTATATCCGTATATTGGTGTTTTTTTACTGAAAATATAAAGGTAAGAACACAATCTAGCGGATAGCGCTCGAATTATTTACGGAATTGTAGGAGGGCACCATCTAGTGCTCTTGGAATATTATTGAATGAGTCAGACGTTACAAGAGAAACATCTCCGTTATTTTCTTACCTTTTTGAAACTCGTGTTGTGACTATCTGTGACCAGGATCCCCTTTAGATCCGTTGAAGGATAAAATTGTGAATTATTTTTGGCTGAAAGTGTGACAAAGAGAAGTACAAAACTTCTCTTCATGTCTAAGGATGATTATTATCAAGGAAAATTATCTCTTACATTGTGTGTACATCATGATGCCGAGGTTCCCGAGTATAATTAAGGATATACATCATATTTGTAAATTAATATTAACAATCACGTATTTTTGTTAGGTGTCTGTAATCTGTAGACATGCGTAAACCGGGGTGATTAAGTCACATTTTTAAAAGGCAGTTTGTATGTTGTTACCACAGATTTTTTCACATCCTCCTTTGTCCTGCAGCGTAACAGGATAAGGCCCCATCATTGAGCGCTCGCTATACAGACAGATTCAAAATCATTCAAGTATGGGGGAAGAAAATTTATTACGTGAAGCAGGGTTGCCAAAATGTTAATTGATAAATTAAACTTAATTGTAAAGCGGTAAGTTACAATTGTGACAATATTTGTATTGGCTTTTTTATTTCTTGCAATTTAATGTTTCAGCATTTTTTAGTAAAATATAAGGGATTATGAAATTAATACACAAAAAGCAGTCAAGTGAATCATCTGTAAAACTTACAAATAAATTTTTGTTGGAAAAAATAACTTTGTGGTTTGACATTTTATTAATTAAAATAAGATAAAAGACGTCAACTTTGTATGAAACCACGATTTTATTAATTATTAACGCCAACCGGTTTCGCTTTCATTCGCTTCAAGTTTCAAAAATTAACAAATATAAAGTAGTGCGCTTATATATATATAGCCCTGATGACAAAAGCCGTAAGAACACGGCATAATACACCAGAAGATGCTTACGTATAATTTATTTTACAATTTTTTTAAAAATTGGACGTAATTTATAAATTGATTTTATTATCAATCTATGAATTTGTATTCATTTTCAGAATATTTTGTATCATGATTTTTTTTCAATAAGAGAAAAAACCTTACCTGAATAAAGGAAGCAAGGGTAAATGTAAAATTTTTAAAAAGGGTGTCAAAATTATTTTTAATAAATATTCGATAATACCTATTGCTTCTCAATTAATTTTCTTCATTTTGCAGTGCTAATAATTTTTCCATTTCTTATTCGCTAGCCAAAATTAAAACTCTGTTGCAGAAGTTAACCATTTTCCACAGCCCTAAAAATATCGCTGGTAATATGGCTTGAGAGGCGTGACACCCCATTGACGTTTTTTGACAATAGGTCAGGAATAATCGGTGGTGACGATGTGGCGTCAATGGCAGACTGATCTACTTTACGCAGCTGATAAAGCCATGTTTGCTTTTAATATGGTGGTACAAGAGGCAACAATCAACATGCCATTATAAAATACATCCGCATTTTTAAAAATGAATTATTTTTTGTATTTGTTGGGCACTTACTATGTAACAATTTCTTTCAGACATTTTTATGGTGAGTTTAAACTTAAGTATAATTTGTTACTTATTTATGTTTACTATGGTTTCGACACATCCGTGTCATTAACGAGTGTTTTTTAAACTAAACTAAAATATGCAAGTACTGAATTAGGTGTTTTTAGGTGGTGAGGGTGGTTAGCGGGGTGAGAGGGGCGAGGGCGGGAATATCGTTAATAATGGTGACTTACATGGGGCTATTATTTTGTTAACAATATTGATATTTGAATTTAATTTTTTTTTATAATAATTATAATAATAATTTTTTGTTAATTTCTAAGGTTTCTAGAGCAGACAATTTGAAAATTTTTTTTTTTCGACACATCCGTGTCATAAACGAGTGTTTTTTAAACTACACTAAAATACGCAAGTACTGAATTAGGTGTTTTTAGGTGGTGAGGGTGGTTAGCGGGGTGAGAGGGGCGAGGGAGGGAACATCGTTAATAATGGTGACTTACATGGGGCTATCATTTTGTTAACAATATTGATATTTGAATTTATTTTTTTTTTATAATAATTATAATAATAATTTTTTGTTAATTTCTAAGGTTTCTAGAGCAGACAATTTGTAAATTTTGTTAACATTAGTGTATTTAAAGGTAGATTTATCTTTTTTAAAGCGTGGGCAGTTTCTAACAAGTGGTTAGAAAAATTAAGAATAATTATTGTTTATCAAACAAAGTTCATGTTCTCTTATTATTTCTTCAGTTATAATTACGAAAAGTGCAAAGAAAATCACGCCATATTTCGAAGTAATCCAATAATACTGAAATTGTTCTACATACCTAATTTGAGTTAATTTCATCACGAGTTGTATAATTGATTTAAAAAAAATTAATGAGCGACATGACTGAAATATCTGTAATGTTACATTTATATGTGATCGGTATTGCACACATACCTACATTCTTATATAGATATTACACAGATATATAGATGTCTCATAGAGACGAAGCTGTGTTTTATGTGAGAAAGTGGGTATGGAAGTTTTTTTTGGGTGATTATAGGGGTTTTTCCTCTTGTTTTATACAAGTTATCTTGTTTTGGCGCATTGAGGGTAAATTTTTTATTGTAGCGGAAGTTGCGCACTAAAACAGTAAGTAGCGGGGCATGTAACAAAAATGCGAGACCACAAAATGCACTTAAAATTATTTTTTTTAAATTAAATTTAATTTGTTTTCATGTTATTCATTATTTTACAGAATCACATTTTGATTAATTAGAAATTTCGGAAATAAGAAAAAGTGTTATTAGTAAATTGAATATTATAAATAACCAGGTCCTTTTTACAAATAATTTATCTTTTAAATTTGTTTTCATATTATTATTCATTATTATGAATTTCCCAAGTATAATTTTTATATTTTTACTGTCTATATATCGATTTTCGATTTTTAATTTGTTAGTATACAATTGTATTCTGTCGTCGAAGGTCATGGGCCCTGAAACATGTTGATATTTTTCAATACAAAAATTGGTGAACACAATTTTAATGTTCAGTAACATCTAAGTATAATAATTTCTTTCGAATCCACTGTTAAATAAACAAAATTGCACGGCTGGAGAAAGATTCGAACCTCGGATGCGCGGACGGCAACACGGCAACTGCATGACGTAGCTAATGCCGAACCTCCCTAGCCCATCAAAAATATATTATAAGAGCAGGGCTTTTCTAAGACGCGAACCATTGATTTAAGAAAGTTTTTGTTTGTCCCTTTTGCTTTAAATATTCGAGGTTACATTTCTGCAAGTATGATTTTTAATTATTTTCATGAATCTCGATAAAATAATCGAAAATGATTAATGTAGATTATTATAACTCAATACTTTGAGCGTCATAAATATATAGTTTTTTCTTTATCTTAATTTTTTAGTATAATTACACGCACGAATTTTATAAATGTAAATCATGTTTATTTTAGTTTAATATAGCCCATACGAGGGATATAAAAGCAAAAAAAACAATATACAATAAAAATAAAATGTTATGAATAGTTACCGAAGATTACTACTTTAAAATGTGCTAAATTCTATATTTTATGTATCTATCCCTTCCAACATCATGTTTTCTATAAATGTGTAGCCGATGTTTCCTATAAAATCTCCAATTCACTACATTATAAATTAGTAATGCTTGGTGACCACATTCAGAACTTTATTATTATTTTTTGGACATTCTACTTTTGCTTTTATTCCCTACATATAATCTAATAGCTTGTGCTATGAAAATAGGACTAACTTACTGGTATCCTGGAAAGGGACTCAAACCACCACTGTTGTATAGGCGAGAGTATTAACCACTGCACCAACAGGTAAGCTAATATTATATTTATATTTAGATAAGAGTTTTAAAATAAAAAATTTTTACAGCTCAATTCTTCTTCTTATGGTGCCATCTCCCATCGGCGATCATTCTGGTGATTACGATTTGATTTACCGTCGCACGGAACAACTCAGTTGAGTTACACTTATACCAGTCCCTCAAGTTACGCAGCCATGAGATGCGGCGTCTTCCTACGTTTTACCACATGTTTTCCCGTGGATGATGAGTTGGTTTAGACTATATTTTGGTCTTTTCATATCCGAGATAGTCCAGCTTTCTTATTTTGATAGTTCGCAGCACTTCTCGGTCATTTCCATACGCCCGAGGACTTCATCATTCGTCACTCTATTCACCCTGGAAACTTTCAATATGCGTCTATGGATCCACATTTCAAAAGCTATTTGAGAAATATTTTTTTTAATTGGACGAGTCTACAGAATAATAATTCAGTACACTATAAATTAGCAATTCTCGATGACTAAGTTAGTTTTTTTTGGATATTGCTGCCTTTGCTTTTATACCTACCCCACATACAATATATGGAATTATTACAATTTTTTCTATTTTTCTGGCTTACACTACTGTTTCCATATTTTCATATATAACTATGTACCAAGACATAATTATTTAGATATCTATTTACTCATTTTAAACTCTGTTGCTTACTTCTAAAATTTTTTTTTTTTACACTCTCACTGTACTGCTTACCTATTAATTATTTTATTTTATTTTATTTATTCATGGAAAACTGACAGTACATATAAAAATCAGATTACACATGATTATTAAATAGTATAGAGACCATCTTACAAGTTTTAACAGAGTTAACATGTTATATATTAACATATAGCAACAATAATTTCAGTTATACAAAAAAGTGCAAGTTTTAAGTTACGAACAAACTATGAAATTCAAAGAATTAAAGGTAAAAGGGGAATCAGGAATGGATAGGAAAGGACAGATCTACTTAGTAAAGAGGGGAAGAGATAAGAAGAAAAAGAAGTGCAAAAGATATATAGCATAGAGAAATCTGATCAATACATCTGCATATACATATACGAGGTCTGGACAAAAGAAAGAAGATGGATTAAAAAAAGGTTTATGAATAAGGTGAATATCCAAGAGTTTTAAATTCATATATTGATGAATTGAAGATATCCAAGTCACCCAATATAGTGTTGAGCAAATTAGATGAGGGCATTATAAAAGAGTTTTGCCGGGAGTTGATATTATGTGCTATGATGATATCTGTAAATACATTGTAGTAAACATTGTTAACTTTGCCTGTCCCGGCACAGATTTCTCTAGTGAGACAGGCATAGCCTAACCAAAATTTGTATAATTTCTATATAGAAATAAATAAATTAATAAATAAAATAAACGGCGACATAAACAAAAATAATTTTTAAATTGAATATACTTTTGATGCCTCAAGGTGGCGTAAGAGCTTAAACCTGATTCGGATGCATTTTAAATCGCACCTTTCAGTGCACCAAATCACCGAATGCAAGATGGTCGCTGCAGGTACTCGGGGTCTGCTTTGCATGAACACAAATGTTTTTTGGTTAACACATTTCTCGTTCTGTTATTGTGTTAAATAAAAATAGCGGTTAAAAGACCACCGGCGCGCGCGCCTGTGTATCAAAAGCCGAAATGATAGATGGGACGCGCGGGTAATTTAGAAATTACGGCCGGTCACGAGGGTCGCCATTACGGCAACAATGTGAATAAAGATGTTTCGAGAAATACGTGAATATTAAATTGATTGAGATATTGATTTTTTTTGTTGGGGGTGTAACAAGATGTTAACGAGATAAAGAATTAGAAGGGTTGGAAATGATTTATTGATAATTTAAAATTTTCCACACATTTATTAAATAGCCTACAAAATTTTAATTTACAACCACAGAGAAAATAATATATAGACTTGAACTGTTGTTTCCACTGTTTTTGACTTATTCATAAATATTACTACGAGCTTGTAAATTTTTGAATGAAAAGGTCAAACCAAATCAAACATAATAATTTCGCTGTCTGTCCATGCAACGTCCGTAATGAGAGAAGAGGTTTGGACCCCTGGCCAGCAAACTCAAACTGGCCGTAACTTAGCGATGTTGCTACCGCCGAGCCTGCGTGACAGTCTAAAATACAGTACATACAGGACTTAGCAAAGACGCGAACCATTTCATGTTCCACCCAGCACAATCGCTAGGGTTTAAAATAGTACCATACATAAAATATTTTTAAGTCGTTATTACTATTTCTTGGGTGTCGACTATAAAAGGGTAAATACTTATTTTTCAGGAACCGGCAAATAAAACTACTATCATGTTTGACTAGTTTTGACTAGAAGCTAGTACTCTTAATAATTGTAATGCCTTAAATAAGTCGCGTAAATTACAAAATGACGTTTTTACTTCAAAAGATTCGGTTTAGAATGAATTTTTTTTACACAACGTCTTTTGTAAAAAAATAAGTTTTGCTCATTCATTATCGTCATCACTCTTGGCCTCCTCAAAGTCTTCCTCCACTTATCTCTTGTGCCAGCTCTCTCCAGTTCTGAATCTCCAAGGCAGAGATGTCTGTGAGGACATCGTCGTTCCATCTTAATGTTGACCTTCCTAAGCTCCTAGTCATTCTCTCCACACGACTCAGCCATCGAAGTTTTTTTTGCATTTTTATTATGCAAGAATAAAAACTTCGACTTTATTTTAAATTTCTTAAATACATCTGGGAGAGGACATGCTTCAACTATACTCAGTCCTCTTTGCCTAAGAAAGGGGTTTAATCTTGCTGTATTAGATTTTAAAAATTTTCACTATCTTGTATTTTCAAAATTGACTTGGTAACTTCTTTACTTTCAAATCTCTGTGATTTTCTCGTGGACTTTTGTGAAACAGATTTCTTGTGGTTACCTAAAGTCATTCAATCGTAAAATTATTGATTAACTAATGTACATTAAATTTAATGTAACGTTATGAATTTGCGTATCACCTAATGATTCGTATTACACAAGTAATCACTTTTCATCAAAAGCAAAAGGGATGGGTAGATTTAGACGATCTAATTTCTCTGGCAATGCAGGACTGCTCTAGCTGAATGCATCTAAAATTGTTGGGTACATTTCTGGCCGCGTTCGTATTTCGAAATTGTATTTCACGTTGTATCAATTATGAGCGGAGATTTATGTTAGAATTTAATTATGTCGATACAAATGAAGTTGTTAAGAGATGCTAGGATTAGTGTGGCAATAATTTAT
This sequence comes from Agrypnia vestita, assembly GCA_016648135.1. Classification (NCBI taxonomy): domain Eukaryota; kingdom Metazoa; phylum Arthropoda; class Insecta; order Trichoptera; family Phryganeidae; genus Agrypnia; species Agrypnia vestita. The sequence goes on from JADDOH010002693.1 coordinate 93,978, forward strand.
TTCGGTTACAGTCATTTCGAAATGAAAAAGATCTGAAAAACTTGCGCACGGCACCCTCTACCGATCACCCGGGGAATATTAAAATTAAATAAATCCAACACATTCAAAACCGGGCAACATAATATCCGAAAAAGCCTATTCACAATAATTTTTATTTTATTATTAATACATGTATACAATTTAAATATATAATACGTATCATACTGATACGGGATTGCGGCGGTAGGAGAAATATGAAAAACTTGACATTAATTAACTTTTTATTTCATCAACAAAGTCATTGTTTACACTAGCAGCTGTTTATGGAACACTTTTCATTTTTCCAGAATATTAGCCCGTCTGTCATCGTACTTACTCACTTTCAAATACCCAGTAGGCCTTTTTTTATTAAGAAAAATCACAAAATCTAAATTTCATATGTTACGTCATAGATAATGTTTTTAGTAAGATGTGTGCACAAATAGTTTTTGAGATATTTTCTCCAGCAGTCTGAAGATGGATGTGCCTGTCCTGATGTGTCAGGAAGAGTCGACCGTACTAGCCCGCCACGCGCGGACCATCCGTCACGCGCGCTAACATCTTTGATTTCACGTTCTTTGTGCTGTTTTGCATTTTGAACTTCGCTGTAAATTTTAATTTGCTCTCGAAGCTTCTCTCCGAGTGGTAATAAAGGCCCCCCACATCTTATACATAAACTTAGAGCCAGCAATCGCCAGACTTACGTTACAGTATCAAACCTGAAATATTTTCTGTAGATGTACACTACATAGGTAAGGAATTTTGGATATTATGACATTTCAATTCGGGGGATTTTGGCAGATAATAGCTACAAAAAAATATGTAAGTAAAACGTAAAAATAACGAATCTGATTTTTTAATATGGCTAACTGGACAGTACTACACTCGTATTAATGATTGTCATACGCTTTTCGCGGGTCATTTCTTCTGCCAGACGAGTTGAAGCTCTATAAATAATCATATCATTTACTTTATAATAACAAATCTGAATTCTATAATACTACCTGAAACCTTATATTTTAACGTTTTACATACACATTTTTTGTACCTGCATTACATGTTATCTGCCAAAATCCCCCGAACGCAAATATCATAATATAAAAACCTTCTTAACTACTTTAGTGTACATCTACAGAAAAAATCAAAAAAGTTTGATACTATAACGTAAGTTTGGCGGATAAGACAAAATTCCATTCCGCAATCCCACAAAAAAAATACAATATTAAATTTATTTAGAAAGATCGCAGTAATCATTTAATTTGCATTCCGCGAAAGTTATTTTTCATACTTTTACCAGTCCTTTCCCTTTATTTACTCCGCCAACATCCATTTAATTTCGTTTGCTGCAAGCGCATAATATGCATACACGGTCCTGATAGTGTTAAGAGAGACAAACACCTCTCGTGCGGTCTTAAAGCAAAGGTGGCCTAAGACCACCTTGTAGTGTGAAAACGTTCACATCCTGAACATCTTAACTCGCTTCTTTTGAAGCGAATATCGACCGTTTTTTGTTGCTGTCTTGAAAGGCTAAGGGTCATTTTTTAACGCGCCCGTTTAAGGCTTTTACGACGTTTGAATGTCGTAACAATAATTGCCGAGTTCATCCGAAGTAAATCTACATATCAAAATGCGGTTTCGGCTCATATTGGTTGTATAGAGATTGGTTGGCTGGAATTACAAGACAAGTTAATACAAGATTTATACCTGTATGGAAATCATAATTGCACCTATACATATTCTTGTGTACATCATATCGTCCCTTTAGAGGTAAAACTTACTTTGTGACATTGGAGTACTTTTGAGGTTATGAGGTTTAAACATTCAACATGTTTTTTTTATATAATTTAATATATGGTACAAATACAAATATTACATATTTACATATTAAATTGACTTTTTTTTAAAAATATTTTGTAGTCATGTAGACCTCATCAGTGAAGAGAAGCTCTTGATTCTGATGAGGGTGCCTCAGTTCTTATTTTATATATAGGTACATATACGACTCATTTAATAATACGGTAATTAAAAGTAATTTGATAATTAAAAGAAGTATTTTGAAAAAAACTATAAGTTTAAATGATTTATGAATTTGAGTTGGATTTTAGGAAGGTTGTAATTTTTTTTATTTGCTCTGATAATTTGAAAATTTTTGCATTTTCTTAAAGCTTGAGTGAGGTCTTAAGAATTTCAAGCAAAAATGCAAAAATATTACAAAGTTACAGCCGATAACATTGGCATCCCTTTGTTGATTACCCGCCGCGCCACACGGCGCCGCGCTACACGCAAGTAGTTGTCAGTCGGGCTCATTCATAATAGAAATGTCAGACCTGTTTCAATTATGTTTGTGAAGAGTGCTCGATTATATGGGCATTTTATGCAAGGTGGAGGACTATATATTATGGACCTGGAATCGATGATTTAATAATAATAATAATAATAATTATAATAATAATAACGTTAATTCCAGCGTAACCAGGTTTTTAGTGCAAGACCTGGTCCGCCATATAGTTTGAAAATTACATATATGTTATATTGTACATGGAGAGAAAATATAAAAAAGGAAAAAGAAAAAGAGAAATAATTAATGTAAGTTGACAAATTTCGTGATTTATTCATTGCTCAATTTTCAAATGCGTTTTACTCGAAACCATGTTTTGAAAATCTAAAAGGCTATCGGTGAGACCCTAATTACAACTTGTCGCCAGGTGGCTTCTTCTTTATTTATGTTACTTACGTGTTTAAAATATTTTTAAAAGTCAAAGTTAACTATGTTTTAGATTCTTTTAGTAAAATTAAATTACTTCTTAAGTCTTGCTGGTGATACGAGTTTACTGATTAAAGAATAACTAAAAAAACCGTCAAGTCGTTTTTTCGTAGAATTAGATGGAACTGAACTGAATACTTAACCACAACACAAACACTCTCAATAATAAACACATCAGCCCTGATGATGGAACTGCAATAGGATCCGAAAAGTCGGCCAGAAAGGTCGTAAAAATACGGCATAATACCCCAGAAGACACAAACCAGGAGATTCTGAGTGGCCGTGAAAACCTAAGAATATTCTTATGCCTTTTTGCTTTTTATACCTCATTGATATATTATACCTACCTCATTTTTAAAGGAACCGTCTGGTAGTGTTGATGACGGACATTTTTATATAGAGAATTATACATTTTGATTAATGAGATATGCGATATAGTAATTTTCGTTTTAATTTTCAGTATTTCATTAAAAAAAGGATAAAGTCAATGTTGAAACAACACAAACACTCCCAATAACACATCAGCCCTGATGATGTACCCTGCTATAGGATCCGAAATGTCGGCCAGAAAGGTCGTAAAAATACGGCATAATACTCCAGAAGACACAAACCAGAAGATTCTGAGTGGCCTAAGAATATTCTTATGCCTTTTTGCTTTTTATACCTCATTGATATATTATACCTACCTCATTTTTAAAGGAACCGTCTGGTAGCGTTGGTGACGGACATTGTAATATATATAGAGAATGATAAATTTTTATTAATGACATATGCGATATAGTAATTTTCGTTTTAATTTTCAGTATTTCATTAAAAAACGATAAGTCAATGTTTTTATTTTCGTTAATTACAATAATTTTGAAATCATACTGATTTTGAAAATGGAATGAGATCAGCTATTGTGTAGGAAGTTGCGGAAGGGCATTATTATTAGGGATAAACATACACATACACAGAAAGCGAGTGTTACCATAAAATCCCTCCTCTATCATATCGAAGATGCATACAAGATCTATGTTATCTTTATAAAATCTTGAATAACTTGGTTGACTCACCCTATTTATTAGAGAAAATAGGTTAAAGTTGTCCTACATACTCAACGCGTTCAAATAATTTATTTTACGCAAACTATGGTAGGACTAACTACTTAAAAAACTGCTTTGTAACTCGTTCCACCTCAAAATACAATCTATTAAATTCTACAAATAATCTAGACATTTTTACTGACAATTTTCTTTTATTTAAAATGAAACTCCGTAATCTCATTTACGGCTATTGATTTGATACATCTTTAATTGAATCCCATTCCCCCCCTCTCCCCACCCCTCCCATTTTATACATTATCATAATTTAAATCTTTGAAATATTTATTATTTATCACATATTCTTTATCATTGTTTTTTATTTAGTTTTTTTTTACCAGCTTCGAGGAAACTTTACTGGTCATACTCACGAATATTTTTTTCATATTATATAAAAAAAATTAAAATTGTACTGTTTCTCAAATAAAATAAAATAAAATAAACAAACAACAACATGACATAGAAATCCCACGCATCCTCGAGGTCATATTTCCGACGACTTACAAATTACAGTTTATCTTTGTAATTCGGGCGCCGGCCTTACACTGCCGGCCGGGACCGTTCCTATTATAAAGTTTGAGTCCATTAGACAAATTAATCCTTTCGAGTAGTGTTCGAAGGCATACATTATACTCTTACGCAGGAACTGAATTACTTTTGTATGTTTTTCAACTTAAAACGATGGCGAATTAAAGATTACCAATCTGCCTACAATTTTAATTATATATATAAAAAAGTTAATTCCCACGTATTATATTTATTGCAAAAATATAATAACATGACATTATATTGTGCATGCAATTAATTATTTTGGGTAACATGAGAAGCGAAATAGCGATTTGGAAGAGATAAAGCTTTGGAAGCTGCACTTCGTGAGATTTTTATTATTTTATTTATTTTATTGTTTATTTTACACTTGTTTTAATATAAGTTACTAATAACTGCCACACTAGGTAGAACCTGTTCTGTGGCAGTTATTCTCATTTGATATTTATGTAATAGTGACAATTAACAATGATAAAGATGTATAAACGTAAAAAAGAAAGCACAAAGAATTGAGTAATATATACAATCATAAGAATACATAAATCTAAAAGAAAAGAAAATATGCATATAAAATTAAGATAAACGTCTAAGTATATATTTACAAAAATAGATACAAAAGATAAGATACAAAAATAAATACTATGTTAGAGTATAGTTGAAATTATATAAAGCAGATTTTGCCTATTTAGAGGGCGGATTACTTCTTCAGCATACCTTCTACCTGATATTTTTTATAAAATTAGTGATACGGTGTAAAAAAGGTTTATGTATTGTAATTTTTTAAGTTTCATTCTGGCAAGCATTACTAGAACTACCAACACTATCAGTGAAGAGTGAAGAGGTATTGAGGCGTATTGATAATTGAATGCGGTGGAAATTGTGCAAACCATTTTCATGTTTTTTCCACTAGTTTAATTTAAATTATCACACAACATGCTTCGGAAACTAGACCCAAAGAGCACAAAAGGTGCCTCACTAATAATAACTTTTCAATGCAAACCATATTGTCAGGTGTCGTAGCTAGAAGGGAATGAATGAAAACCGGAAATAAATTAGCGATTTATTAATTAATTATTAAATGTAAAAATTTACTTGACAAGAATTAAACTTAACGCCATTTTGCAGTATAACACTCATAGATGAACACGTTACTATCGCTGGGTAACATTTCAGTAGAATATTCCATCCAATTTTCTCTCTCTGATTTATTTCGCTAATTAGGTATCTCGCTCGATTATTCGATTTAATTATCGCTCCGCAATTCCCGACTGGCCACACTGGGCGTCGTCCGGCGGCTCGCGGCTGACTTCGCATGGTAACACCTGACAACTTTGCGGCGGCCTAGATCCGCGCTGTTTCTACCTGGTATTTTCGTACTTCTTAGATTATTCTAGTGTTTATGGGAAAGTTCTCGTCGCTTCTAAGGCATTTCAGGCATTGCAGGCATTTCAAGACGTTAGTTGACGTTTCCCGAAAGTTGTAGATCACCCTTCTATAGGCCGTTCTCGGTCCATCTATAGGGTTATTCTAAGAGACATATTACCAGGGGTTCGGAGAGTGCGTAAATTGTTTTCAAAATCTCGTTACAATATTATAGAAAAGAACCACACATTCAACACTACAAATCCTACATAAGCAAACATAGGAAAAAGACAAAAGAATCATCAATAATTAAATACAACCTTTCACTTCAACCCTTCTCACAATGTCCCCTCTCTCCCACCACCTGGATACCATATCTACTTCCACTGAACACGCAACCCACACACCAGACATTCACTCCCACACACTTCAGAGTCTACACTCACTTGAAGAAGGAAATGGAGGTTTCCGAAAAATGTTGTGTGATACAACTTACAACTTTTCTAAAAATAACGGGAGGATATTAAGGATGAAAATAATATAACAGCTTTGAGGAATTAAGAAAATACATGATACTTATAGTTTTTTCATATAAGCTTGCAATTGAGTTAGTGTGGGTGCAGTGCGTAATACACGCATTGTTAGTTGTGTTAAGTTTACAGATACGAGAGGGGCGTATCCGGCGTATTGATTGTACCTAATTAATTATATGTACCTATTCCCACATTAGCCATGTTTTGCATATTCAGTTCAATACTTCGCCTGTTTATGAGAGGTTCTGACACTCTCGAAACTCGAGTAGTGTAATGTATATCGAAATCCAAGTATAGTTATAACATTAAGACTCATTTATTAATGATATAAGAAATGATCCAGTCCGAAATTAAGCCAAAGAATTGATACCAAACGTTTCGTGATGATGCTTGAAAATCATGGATTTCATAATAACTTAAAACTACACTTTGGGATTTGTTTCCCTGGTCACAACCCTCAACATTGAAGGGGATGCTATTGATGTCTTTGTTCTTCATTTAACAACAAAAAACCCAAAAAAAATATATCTACCTAATTTGAGTTGTGTAAAAGCAAAGGCAGCTGTATCCCACTGAAATGTTTCTGAATTAAATATAAAAAACTTTTCACTACTCAAGGAAATTTCTCTGGAGTCTATGAAACCTACATTTCAAATGAAATAAGTTTTTAAAAACAATTAATACCTCAGTTTTATAAATAAATATTTATAAATATGGATATTGCTCTGTCTGTTACCAAATAGTGGACATTGCTGCTTTTGCTATTTACATAATTAAGTATTGCTATCATTACTAATTAGTTGTTTCACACATTCTTTGGGGTTGATTAGATCGAGTGATTTGGGAACATGATTTTGGAAGGGATACAGCTATATTATTACCTATAACATCTCGAATTCAGTACGTTCTAAATTAGTAATCCTCGAAGACTGCATTCAAAATATTTATTTATTAGGTATTGCTACCTTTGCTTTTATACCCCTCATCTGTAATCATTCTGCCAATAAATTAAATCGTTTTCCTCCAATAAGTATCACTGCATGTATTAATAATAATCTGATTTGAGTTGACGGGATTACTTAATTTGAATTAATAACTAGTTGTCCGACATTACAATTTATATCTGGAAAATAATTAACAAAGTAATTGATTGGTCAGTAGTGACAACTAGTAATGAATGGTTTTAACGTATTTATTATCTATTATTTACATATTAATTAGCTATTATTCAAATACGTGAAAAACGAATAACTTAACATTACGTATTTATCAGTTCAGTCGATAAATTAAATTATAACCTCACGACGGTCAGTTAATTTCATATCTATCAATAGCAGATATATTGTGAAGGTATGTATTTGACTAATTTGTTAGATTTTATTTCATATTAATAGTTTCTTCATAAATCCAACATATCCAAACATAAAATCACTTAAAACATTAAAATCTCGTAAAATAATATAGGAATATGATAATAAAATCAATTTTATTTGAACTGAAGTTGGTTTTAATGAAAACACATTTTATTGTGAAGCGGGTATTTCTCAAAATTTGTTGGAATTCATTGTAACTTTAAGTTGATAACTATCTAGCATTTATACTTTATCGAACAAAGATTCTCCACACAAAACTACATTTCTAATGCATTCAGTCTACATTATTTTTTTTGGAAAAATTTCTAAATTTCACTTCCAAACATTACAGTTCCAAGGATCAGAACTTCATTTTGAGTCTTGCTTGTGACAGATTTCAATTGGCCATAATAGCATTCAGGACACCGTTTACGTTATTTCTCGCTGTCACCCTTGTCTTGATATCATCTTCAGCCTTGCCATCCCTTGTAAACATACTTCCGAAATACACAAACTCGTTCACTTTTTCTGAGCAGCTAGAACGAGGAATGAACAAATTAGAAGTGAATGGGACGTTGGCAGTAGCGTAGCTGATATAATAAATAAAGGAACCTACACATGGTTTGGTCACATGGAACTTATACTAAAGGAAATATATGAGATGAGTGTTGAAGGCATAATAATAATAAATTCTAGCATCCCATCCTCTCTGTCTACCTCTACGGAAAAACGGCGTGATGGTTACTTAGTTATGATATTCAAATATCCTTTGAACAACCAAAGCAGGATATTAATAATTTTCTTTGTTAAAAAAGTATAACATGTTTTCAAGTTTGAAAAAGTTTCATAGTAAATAATGGCTCCCTGATGTGTGCTGTGTAATTTACCTCAGCGCCTTTCTTCCAACAGGTGTTTCGCGGTTCCTCCCGTCTCATCTTCGGGGACAAAGGGGCCGCTACAGTATTACGGGGACGGTCCAAGCCGACACGCAGCCCAGCGGAAGGCGCACGAATATTATCACAAACGCCTCAAAAGCCTTCAAAGGGAAACAATGAGTACCTTGGTAATGACGCGTTGTGGTGTTTCCGTGTTTGTATTAACGTCCCCCGCGATTTTGCGGTTCACTGGAGTTGTGTTTGGGCTTTGGAACTTTGTGTTTCTTTCCGAATCATTTTTTTTTGCATTCAAATAAACACCCCTTTAAACGGCTTTACGTATTCTTTATTCTTTATACGCCATTCTTCCCAGAACACGTTTTAACCAACGTTTTAAAGTGCGAAACTGCTATTTTTTGAGTGTGAAAGTTTCTGTGTATAATAAATAATCATTGGCATGAAATCATCAAAATACCTACACAATTTTTTAAGTAAAAATCAGGCACTGAAGCATGACTTTTACGTAAGCATATACATATTTTGAAAAAAAAATCATCATCATCATTCCCTTGTCCTAGTTGGGTCGTGGACTCAGCAAGGTATTTCCATATTCCTCTGTCTTGTACTGCTTCTGTATGTGTCAACCATCCCCCCGTACCATACCCATCGTAAACATTTTTCTGTTGTTTCTCCCAGCTTAATCTGGGCTACCTATCGATCGCTTTCCTTTCTGGGATGTGAAGAGGATACTTCTAGGTACTCGTTCCTCTGGTATCCTCAGTACATGTCCAAACCACCTTTCTGTATGTCAGAGTAGAGGCTACACACTCCATAAGAGCGCGCAATATCAAAACCAATTTAAATAACGCCATTCACACGCCCACTGCAACAAGATTACAATACACAAGAGTACAAAATCACACAAATTCATTATTTATTTGTTAGTAAATCTCAATAGTTTGGTGTTTTATCATACTAAGAAGTAATGAGCAACGCGTGTTAGAGCACCATCTAGTGGATGGCGCTTGTGGTGTCGTAGGAGGGTGCCATCTGGTGCTCTTTAATGTGACACATTTGTGACATCGTGATAAAGAGAGGTATCTCTCTTCATATCCGAGCAAGGGATCAAACCTTTAATAATTATGTGGGAAAGTGTGATAAATAGAAGTGCAATACTTCTCTTCAGTCCCAAACACAGGATCACTGTGATCAAGTAGGATCATCTTCATGTGTAGCGATCCGTTGAAGGATCAAACAATAGGTACATCAATTATAGAGATGTAAAATACAAAATATAAAACATAATAAATAAAAATACAAAAAAAAATCAAAATGGAATTGCAACGAGAGGAAACAAGAGGAGATGGTTGTGATTAGATTAGGGAGAAGGAAAGCCTTAATATTTGTATCCATGTAGATGATTAACTAGAATGGAATTTGGTGGTGTCATTTTACCATTTGATTTTTCATATGTTTTCCTCGGTCGTCCTACAGGGTTTCTTCTAAGTAGTATTGGAGTGAAAATCTTTTTCTATTTTTCATTCGGATGATAATGTCCAAGCCAATTATACTGAAACTTTTCTATTCGGGGCAACCACATGTTACAAAATAATTACCTTTTTATAATGCAGAGCATTTTGTAATCAAATAAAATTAAAAATTGTCTTATATGATTTCGAGTGAAGAAGCGTTTGAAGTAATTTTTTATAAATCTCTTATACACTATTCTTATTACATATTTTTCTTCTTCTTCTTGTAGTGCAATCTCTTATCGAAAATCGATTATCATAGCTCTATTCGCCGCAGCACGGAACAACTCGAGTCGAGTTACACTAGTAGAGACTAGTCCCTCAAGTTAACAGCCATGAGATGCTTCTTTCTCTGGATGATGACTTTACTCTGGTCCTCTCATAATATGTCAGAGATGCTTGAGCTTTCTTATCTTGATGGTAATCAGCACTCATATAGGAGAATGGTGAAATAAAATATCGAACCATAAGCATTCTTAGTTCGAAGCTTAGGTTAGGTAAGTTTAGGTTAGGTTAAGTCAAGGTTTGGTCTCTATTCGAGCACTTAACTTTTTGAGATAGGTCTTGCACCAAAGTACTTATATTGCGTGAATCTTTTTATTAGTTCATTTTAAACGGTTATATTTGGTGTAGGAAGTGACATTTTTGAGACTACTTTTTACAATTTAGATTTACAGTATTATTTATTAAGGAGGGTAAGTTATTATATTCTTTTGGACCTGTCATCACAGATGTCCGTTCTCTGCATTTAGTATTCTTAGCCTAATCGGTTCTAAAATCCTCCCTGTTCCAAAAATAGAGAACTAAGACTTACCAAATTGACCACTTTAAAGTCTTGTAGTGTGCATATCTTCATTTTTGTGTGCCCTGTCGGGTCCCGCCGACGTTGGCGATCACCTGGAAGAAAGTTTCCCTGTCCGGGGCAGTGCGGAATAGCTCATCCACGCTTCTTATCCCGGTCCACTCTCGGATATGTCCAAGCCAGGAATGTCACCTCCTTCCAACCCCTCTGCTACCCTCTTTCTTCCCCTTCATGACGAGCTGAAGGATGGAGTACTTTTCGCCTCTCATTATATGACCAAAATACGAAATTTTACGGCACTTTACTGTGTTGAGTAACAGGCTGTTTGTGTTTGCTCTACGTAAAACTTCAATATTACTTACTAGCATGTCAGTCCAGGATATCTTTAACATTTTACGATGTATCCACATTTCGAACGTTTCTAGGCGATTTAGAGTATGCCAATAATCTCCTGCAATCTCCTTGTATTCAGACATTTTGACTATATTATGTTCCTAGTCCTAGGCACTAGTCGGTGCCTCGCAAACGTCATAAAGCCATCTGTATGCTTATCATCTCATTGCATTGTCTCCAGAGGTAATTATCGCAAATCGCATCTGTAATTACAGAAAATAAAAATTATTAGTCATACGGAAGCCGCATTTTTTTAGCCTTTTCCATCCAGTGTTGAAAACTAAGATGAAATTTCCTCTAATTATGTGAATATCTCTGTAAATATACTGATACAGAGTTTAAATTTTAAGTTTTCCTCCATAATATATTTATGTATTCAATAAAATAATAAAGAATAAAGGTCGAAATATACAAGACATGCGTGCAACCTATTATGACATACGCTTTAGAAACGCGGGCTGACACTGTCCGCACCAAAGGACTCCTCAAAACAATTTCAGTTCAGGTGCTGAGATCCATTACTGGAAAAACTTTACGTGACCGTGCCCGAAATGAAGACTTGCAAGATATAGGACATACCATGGAAGGAGATTCTGGCGGAAGCACATAGCCAGAATGGACAGTGTCAGACTCATTCATACAGCAGCGAATGAAATCCCCTCTGGACGACACTCACCAGGAAGACCACCGAAAAGATGGAGGGATAGATGGACCTCGTCATCCCAGGAGGCGTAGTTTTCTGTAGCACAGATCAACAGATCTACTTAAAAAGAAGAAGAAGAAGAATAAAATAATTATAACATAAATGTATTTAACGGACATAACGTGTTCTTATATTGTAGTGCATAGTGCCCTGGATTCTGTAGATTGCCAACTTTAGTAGCGATGTGCAGCTGGCCAGGTCAGAGGTGTTTTTATGTTCATGACGAACTTTTTTTTTTTCATTTTTAAAACTTTTATATAATAACTGATACCTATATTAACTTACTGTCGCTGGTCATGGCTATGGGAGACATGAAAACACTGGAAATTAATTAGCGATCATCATAACAATGAGTGATTTATTATTTTAATAAATTGAAAAGGTAAATCAACACGAATTAAACAACACTTTTCTTTAAATTACACTATTTCGCATTATATCACTTGTATATGAACACTTTATTATTGCTGAGAACACTTTGTTTATCGCTCGTAGAACATTCAGATCTCGCACATAGAAGTGGCACTTATTTATTTATTTATTTCTATTTGATTTTAAGTATCAAAATTTGTTTGGACTGTGCCTGTCTCACTAGAAATATCTGTGTTGAGACAGGCATAGTTTACAATATTGTGTAGGTTCAAAACATAGTAATATGAGGTTATATTGTGTTATTGTGTTTGTGTATTTATTTATTTATTTCGCCACTATCGGTAAGTACTCACCCGATTATTTCTCAGGTATCTATTGCTCCAAAATTCACGACTGGGTAAACCTGGCCGTCGTCTCGCAACTTAAATCGCGCTGAACGAACTCTCAAAACAAACTCTGCGCGACCTAGCCATTGCCGTTGGTTTCGAACTTCCTAGATTATTATATTCCTTAGGCTTCTACCTAGAACCGAAGGAAAACTTCATTTTCTTTCATTCATTTCAAATTTCTTTTTCCGTTCGTTAAAGTATCAACTTTTATTTCAATAATTAAAATAAGTAAAAAATATTAAATATTCTTATTTATCCGACTTTGGTTTCGAACTTCCTAGATTATTAATATTCCTTAATAGTGTTTAGGTGAAGTTTCCCATCGGTTCTAGGTAGAAGCGAAAAAAATATTAAATATTCTTATTTATCCGACTTAAAAAGCGAAAAAAGTCAATATGTACACTGAGGTTACAGCACCGAAACGCGCGTTTCAATTTTAGCACCTTACGACAATGGTTAAATGGTCACCTTATTCTCATATTCTGCGCCACCCACATGTATACAAATTAATTTTTAACAGTTATTCAGTCAACATGTTTTTGTAATGCGACTCCCTTCATCAAAATTCTGTCCGTTCGTTTAGGTACACACATATCCAGTAAGAGCGTATCAAGCTTCGTGCACACTTTACACACACTATACCTACAAGATTACAATATTTATTTAGCACCCCATTATATAATGTCAATGTTGCGTCGATTTTCACCCACGCATAAATATATGCCCCTTTTGTCGGTGTCCTCGAATCATTTTGACCTTCGCCCTAACAACTGCGCGGCGGAAATTGCAGTGCGGGCTCCACAAAGAAAACGTGTAAAAGTCGCACATGTTTCACCGCGATCCTACACTTATTTGTTGAGCAAATCGACCGCAGCACATGTTGCTACCGACAATGTCGATTGAATCCCCCACAAAAGGAACGATGTTTGATTACAGTGCTTGCGACTCCGGGATTCTTCGCTATTGTCGTCTCCCGAACAGCAAATCGTTGCTGCACACACGCTAAAAGTCCTTCGAATTCCACGAAACAGTGACAAAACCCTAGCGTAACGCGGTTAATTCAGACTTTTTTTTAAATATCTCGCATTTCGCAAAATCGCGTTAATCGAATCCAATAACCAATAGCGATCGTGGTCGTGGAAGGCAAATTTATTTGTTTATTTATTAAGGAATCTTAACAGTTTTTAAAACATATAATGTAAAAGCATAGTGTTCATTTCAAACTTAGATATTTTTAATTTAATTATTTTGAATTAATTAATGAATAGTAGTAAGCAACAAACAATGTTAAGACTGAATGTTGCTAAGTGATTGAATGTGAAAAAGAAAAAGTATGTCAAGAAATGAGCTAAAATGGGTGAAAAAGGATGAGGAGTAGAAGTCAGTATAGAGGTGGAGGAAGAGAAAAAGACGGGCTGCTAACCCTCCTCCTTTTCGTCCGGGCTTGGGACCGGCATTGGCTGAGTTATTAGTTAAAACATGTTGTAAAAGGATTAATTTGGCTTAATCCATCACGATAGAATAAATAAACCATCAATATGATGCAAAAGGGAGACATACAATGAGACGGCCATTCAGGAAGTTTTATTCGGGATGTCTCGGAGAGCTTTTCTTTAGTGCGGAGTTCCTGAAGGATAGTAACATTCGTTTTGTCTCCTCTCGACATTTCGCAGACATGGGGCGTATTACTAAGTAAAAGGAAATAACAATAAAAATAATATTTGGATAATTTACGTAGCGCCGTTTACATGAGTACTCACCTCAAAGGTGCTTTACATCAAAATTATTTTACAAAATAACATGCGTGAGTGCATTCTTGGAGTGAAAAACATTAGGTATTATTATAACGGTCTGATTCTATGGGCATTTGTATGATTATCTAAATAAGTACGATTTTAATTGTTTTTATATTACTTTAAAACCATTATTTAATTGACATTGCAATATTTTTCGTGCGCCTTCATTAGATTATGATGTATACTAATAAAGTATGATTGTAAATGTAGACCTAAATGAAAACTAGTTATTTGAACCATAGAAAGAAAATAAGTGGCCTAAATATTTTATTTTTTATTTATCTATATATTATATACCCAAATCTAGTAATAGCAAAGCATTATCGGGTTCAGTTAGTCATTTATAAAAAGGAAAAACATTTGATATTAGAGTTAAGGAGCACTTAATTAATAAAGAAGTTTACATAACAATAACTATTCTGAATTTCCCATTCATCTTTTGGAAATAAATCATTGTTTTGATATTAACAGGACTTAGAAGTTTTATACGTAAAAAACACAATAACAAATAACAGATAAATTATACATTTTAAAAAATAGAAAAGATTTTAAAAATTAATATTATTATTTTAAAAAATGACCAAATCCTTTGTGCAAATAGTAATTATTTTAAATTTGTTTTCATATTACTTCATAATTAGTAACTCAAAACTCCTATATTTTATTTTTTTACCTCTATACTTCCATACATATGAAAACAAAATAAACACTTATTTTTAAGTTCTATTTATTTGATTATTGTGAGACGCATTTCGCCTTTTGAGGGCTTTGTCAATCCCACATAAGCAAGGGCGGAGACCGAATATTCCACAGACATTCCTGATTCCTTTAAGTCACGAAAAGTATTGTTTCGTCATCTCCTCAACGCGCCATATCTATTTGTCGTCTGTCGCGGACTGAGAAGATCGCATTGATAATCGATACTAGCCGCGAATGGCATTAGCATGCTCATAATAAGCAAGCCTGTTCACACATGCTCAAAATATACCTCTTCTCATGGTGAATGACATGCTCATTACTAGCAATGTGCGTACACACATGCCAGTAATAAGCAAGGGCTAAAGAAGGTCAATACTGCGCATGCCTACGTGCCACTAATAAGCATGTGTATCAGTACCTACCTTAATCCAACTATTGTCAGATTAACAGTAAAAATTTGAAGTTCTAAGTCACATTGCTCACACATATTTATCGTCACCTGTAACAAGCATTGCAAGTGAGCAGTTTTTCAAGGCAGCAGAAATTGTTTTCGATCCTCATCGTAATAGAATTTTGAGGAACAAAGTTGCCAAATTACTCTTTTTAAAGTACAATATACCATTGCTGTTTTAATTATGACATCATTTTTTTAAGTCCCTGAAAATGTGACTGTTTTTTAATGTAATGTTAACATTTCGCAGTGTTAATTAAAATTAAAAAGAATTTAAATAGAATTTAATATAATTTCATTGCTACCTAATCACCTATATTTAAAATTTCATATATGTTAGTGTCAAGGCAAAACTGACTGTTTTCAAATCTGTGTACAGGCCCACCCTAATATATGGCCATCAAATTTGGATCCTGACGGAGAGAGTGAGATCAAGAGTCCAGGCTGCCGAGATGAGTTTTCTAAGGGGACTAGCGGGAGTCACACTGATGGACAGAGTGAGAAGTGCCGACATAAGGCACATACTCGGCATGGAGCCCCTACATCAATTCAATCAAATAATAATAATACATTAAATCAATTCTGATTTATTCCTGCACATAGATAAATCACAACTGAGGTGGCTTGGACATGTGCTCAGATTACCAAGAAGAATCCTCTTGGCAACCCCGGAGGGAAGACGGCCGGTGGTCGATCCAGATTAAGTAAGGAGAGACAAAAAAAAATGTGTTTGAAAACAGAATGGGTCTGGACTGGTTGACTCGAGCAGAAGCAGCGCAATACAGGGGATCATGGAAGCACCTTATCGAGTCTTTGGGCCCCCGACATTACTAGGACAAGGGGAAGAAGATGATGATGATGATATATGTTTTGAAATTTAATAATGTAAATGAGTAGCTTGTTGGTCTTGTGGTTAGGACTCTCGCCTCGTGATGCAAAGGTCACAGGTTCGAATCTCACTCCAGACAAGCAAGTTAGTCCTATTTTCATAAGACAAGCGTTTAGATTAATTTGAAAATAGTAAGAATATTGATGTGACACGAATTCCGCGTTCGCATCTATTAAAAAAAAAAAAGATCAGTTTAAGATCCGCCAAAAAGTAACAGATACAGATCTTTCTTCTCCCTCGGATACAGGTATCTAGTGCGTACAATTTTTATTTAAATATGCTTTCCATGACAATCGTCGAAAGATGGCGGTACAATCTCGCCGATGACTACGGCTAAATGCTAAATACCTACGGACGGCGAACACTTATCATAAATAATAACTAATAACCAATACATGCAGCGCAATTCATCGCTAGCGTTCTCGCGGGGCCGCCATTCCAGCATTTCTAATGACGTTAGAACAATATTTGCATAATCGTAAACCCTGGCTTTTAACGGCCCGCCATTTTGCTTTCGTGACTCGAAATGCCAATTTGTACCCATTGATCACAATTTGCAAACACCACCGGCCGGTACCGCGGCTCGGGCACCAGCGCCATCTAACGCCCATTAGGTGGGTGAGCACTATGCAAACGATTATAAGGACGGAATCACAAGACGAGAGGCGATGAAAAAACTCGATGACTGGAAACACGAAAGGTTCTCAGGGTGCAGTATACATGGCAGATAAAATAACAAGTTTGATAAAAGTAATAAGCGGATAAATTTTGCAAACTGTACCTATTACAGCTATACCGCATTCAAAAGAATGTGCGCAAAAAATGTGTGTGTTATTACGATACAAAAAATTAACACTAAATAAGTTTTTCTAGTAAGTAAGTAACCTTTTTTAAACTAAAAAAGATATATTTATTTGGAATATCATATTGAGGTTTGTAATGCGGGCTTGCCAGGCAACTTTCCCCCGCTTTTTTTTACCGGACAAAGCTAGGGAATGGTTTTTATTGTGGTCGACCTATAATAAAAATGTCACAATCTTTTTTTGACATGTTTTTTAAGAAGATAAGTGACATCAAAATTCGTATTTTTTTATACAGGGTGTACCAGAGCTAGTCCTCAACACTTTACAGGTGGAATCCTGCCTCGATTATGAGTCGAAAATGTTCAAGCAACCCTGACTTAATATCAATAGTTGTGGAGTTTGTCAATATCAAAGTTTGCATTTTTTTTTTCAATATTTCTAACTAATTTTTGGCAAAAAGATGTATAATCATTACAGTAACTTATATCGAATATGAAAAATTCATTCGTTTCAATAAGTAAATAAAATAATAAAAACCGGTTTTTATCATTTTAATTAGACTTATCTTGAAGAGAATGAATTTGTTTATTTTAAATATAAGTTACTGTAATGGTACTCCAACGTTTTGCAAAAAATAAGTCAGAAATATTGAAAAAAAAGCAAATTTTGAGGTCCTCCATGACTATTTTTTTTCAATTAGGTTCTATTCATATACAATTTAACATATTTCATGTAATAAATAGTAGGTATGTATGTACAATGTTATTGTTAATATTTGTGTTCTTAGTCCTCCTCAGTAGGGGCTCCTGTGCTGAGGCGGACTTAAATTGATATTACGTCATGGTTGCTTGAACATTTTCGACTCATAATCAAGGCAGGAATCCACATGTAAAGTATTATAGACTAGGTATGTTACACCCTATATTTCTACTAAATCTTTCGTAAAAAACACGTTGGAGTATCATGAAAATAACTTATATCGATTATATAAAATCCATTCGCCTCGATACAAGTCCAATAAAATTACTTAAACCTTGCAAAAATCTGGGTCAAATTACTGCATGGTTTTAATCATTTTATTAGCTCATAGACTATATCAAAGCGAATGAGTTTTAATATACAATATAAATTTAATATTCCTTACAGAAAATAAATAAATAATCATATAGGGGTATAAAATCAGAGGTAGCAATACCCAAAATATTAAAAAAATGTTTTGAATAGAGTAGGAAACCGAGGATTCATAAAGAACTTTGTAACTCTGTACTATGTAATATTCATAAAAAAAATACTTATAATTAATGGTGAAAAAATAATTTATTAAAATACATTAAGGGCAACCATTTCATAAAACTGCTGTGGAGTTTGGCATATAAATATTTGCATATATGTAATAAACAAAGAAAATAAATATTTAAAATGCATTGAATTCAAAATTTGATGTATCCATCCTTTCCAAAATCATGTTTCCTATTAATTTATAGTCTTTGTTTCCTATATAATCTCGAATACAGTACATTATAAATTAGTAATCCTTGATGACTACATTTTTTTTTTTGATATTGCTGCCTTTGCCTTTATACCACCACACATATGAAGACGTTTCGTATCTGTCATATTACTCAGAACTTCATATTTATTCTTTTAGCACATCTGAATGTATTTCGACGCCGTAACAGCATTTCCAGGACTTTTTTATGAGCGAAAGCTCCCATATCGGTCCTACTCTTATGTCGCCAGGTTGACATTTTTTTCTCCAAAGGCCACCTCCGTGCCAAGTCGTGCAAGGGCAATCCGGCAAAGAGAGGGCCAACAAAACTCCATTGACTGTCCCACTCCCACCAAACGCTCTTTATTAGGTAATTAAAATAATATATGTTAAAAAAATGGTTAAGGGTGTTATGCAGACTGATGGAAGTGATATCCAAATGTCTTTGGTGTCCATTTTGTCGTAGTCAGTGTGGACACCCTACTCTTAACTTTTTACACAACACTATTCGAGAAGACATTATTGTCACCTGCATTTGCACAAATACCCAACTGCCGAAAACAGGTCATAATTTATTGCTCATTAAACTTCATTTCTTATCACTATTTAATATACACAAACATTCATTTAATTTTCTTATATAGGTATACACCTAAATATACTTTTTAACTGCGCTATTTATATACATTTTGTTACTATCCATGCATATGATTTTTTATATATATTACTTTACTTTCACTATTGCTTTTGTATTATACAATATATACCGTTCTTATTATCCACATTTAATATTTATATACTCAATTAATTAATTAATTAATCTTATAGTTATATAGTATTTTGTTGTATATCTTTATTATTTTTTGTACTCACTATATTGTTCAGCTGCTCATCTCGGCACAGGTTCTTCCTAGTGAGATGAGCGGCTCCATCTCCTATGTCTTGTAACAAGATGAAGATAAATAAATAAATATGAAATGAAAAATAGAAAGGTTAATCAGAAAATAAAGTAGCCATAAAAAAACCGCCAATAAAAATAACAACGATGTTTTCGAGTTGTGGTGTTATATATAGTCTACGTAAATAATGCGTAAAATCGCGCTTCAGGAGGATTTTGCGATTCGGCCGATTATATATCGAGTAAGTGCATAGTGCTTAGGCGATGTGAACGTTGTTTAATCTGTGTCGAGATCTGATCGTGTGTCAACTCGGAGCACGCCATACTAATGAGGAAATTGGATGGCGACACAGTAAACACTCAATGCTCGTCGCTCTAAATACCACTTCTAGAAGAATTCTCTTCATTTGTACGTGCTGAGTTAACATCAACACCCATCTCTATATTTTGGTTTGGTAGTTACTTTTTCAACACTATAAATATGAATTTTACATAAGAAAAACTGAAAGAAATGTAAATAAAAAACTAACACATAAAAACCAAGTTTGTTTTACTCCCTTTCTCATTTGTATTGTTTCCAATTTGATATTCTATCAACATATTCTTCATGCTTTAAGTTCATGTGGAAAATCTATTCCATGTATATTATTATCCTTACAACTTAATAGAATATTGAAAACGTAATGATTGGTATAGGGGGACATGGCGTCGGCGAAATCGTCTGATCGGACCCAGACTAGTTGAATGGGGGTTTCGCGCCTTCCCCACGCGTCTGGCTCCTTTCTCATTTGTATGGTTTCCAGTTTGAAAACCGTTAAAATTTCGAAAAATCCAAAATTATACTTTATTTTTTAAGCGAAAATTTGTTAAATCATTTTTATCATCGCCACCAGTCTGCCTGCAAAGTTTAAGCTCGATGGGATCACGGTAAAAGGGTTAAAAATCGATCCAAAGTTTTTTCGGTAGACAAGCAGACGCTACGAGTTAAAAGAAAGGGAGTAAAAAGGTGATTAAGCACATGAACTAGTGTGGGTTATTCAGAATTTACGATCCATTCAATTGGTTGGTATCGAAACGAAATGGCAAAAGAGATTACGTACAGAATCCCATGAAATATGTCACAACACTATCGAAGGGTCGAGAACAGCCTATAGCAAACTAGGATGATCTACTCGGGAACGCCTGGAACAACCAAGAAGCGACGAGAACCCTCTCCTAAGCTACCTTAAAACGTAAGCTTGAGTAATCTATAATATTCGGAAATACCATAATTTGGATATAAATAGCACGGATCTATGCCGCCGCGGAGTTCGTCGTGTTTTGAAAATTCGATTGGTGCAATGTCAGTCGCGAGCCGCGTACCACGAGTCGATGGCCAGGGTGGCCAGAGATAATCGAAACGATAAATAAATCGAAATATTCTAGCGAAGTACCTAAGTAAACCGTTGTAAAATAAATTGTAAAAAAAATAAACTGTAAATTAAAAATGCTTATACCTACATATTTTAATATTTTGATGGAAATATAGCAAACAAGCTTATTAGAAAGGTAAAATATGACCTCAAGTATCCAAAACAACCAAAAAAATATGCTTTCAAAAAGTATGGATATATTCACTTTTAGCTTAGTGGGGCAGTCAGTATACAGATTAGTTGTATGCCTTCGCCAATACATTAAATAATGCACTGAAGTCCTATCCGTGTTAATTTCCTAGTTATATGGGAATGCATATCGCATAAGTATAAAGTGCCGCTTCATTTTTTTTTAATAAATGAGAAACTAAACGATATGAGTATTTTATAGTTTTTAGTATTAAAAAATACTAACCTATAAAAACCAAGTTTTTATTATACTCCCTTTCTTTGTAAATTAAAGACGAATTAAAACATACATAACAAAACACTAATCTTACAGTAATTTAATATATTTCTAAAATGTTAGATGTTTTGAGCTTTGATAAGACACTTCATGCTTAAAGATTAAATTCTAAAAACATTTGTCAGTCCATTTAGATTTTCGAAATTCGTAGTGAAGTACCTATTATGTATACCGACGGAGTAATTTAAATTTAGAAAATATTCCGCGACGTTATCGGGCCGCCGTTGCTAGTAATCAAACTTTTGTGATTCCAATTTGAAAAAACCATTAAAATTTCTAAAAATCCGAAATTATACTATAATTATTATTTTTTTAACGAAAATTTGATAGAGCGTCTTGATCGTTGCCACGAGTCTGCTTGCAAGGTTTCAGCTCGATTGGATCACGGGAAAAGGGTTAAAAATCGATCCAAAGTTTTTTCGACGGCAAACCGACAAGCAAGCAAGCAGAAGCCACGAGTTAGTATAAAGGGAGTAATGACTAACACACGTGAGGTACCGGTAAATAGAAATGTTGAAAATATTAATGAAGATATGTGTAAAATAGCACATAAGGAGCGAAAAAATTATATTCGCTATTTACCCTGTGTTTATGTTAAAATGAACATTCTTGCATTGAGTACATTATTAAATTCCATTATTCAACTACTTTCAAATGTTGATTTTTAACACACATTTTATATGCAAGCATAAAAAAACCGGCGACAGAAAAGAGATCGCTTATTTTATTAAGTTCATGCGATGTGGACAACAGTAATAATAAAATGAATCCAATACATTAGTCCGCTAAGCAGGTAAGCACCTGCCTGGTTCTCACTAATGTTACCCCGCAACATTGTCTGCTTTAATTAAGGCAAACATTTGTGCAACACATGCAACTACATGGTATAATTATAAATTACGAGAATCGCGTTGATTGCGTTGATTGCTGTTCTGCTCGTAAGCGTTTAGCCTTTTAATCTTTATTATCAAAGAATGACAACCACAGTAGCAGTTTAAGTACAGCAATAATATATTCTGAATTTTAAGAGCCACAAGTAAGTATTATCTATATTGTTACGAAACGTAAGCATAAGGAATTGCGCACTGTCCGAATTCCTTGTGGGGTCCGAAAAGTCGGCCAGTGAGGTCAGATATACACGACAGAACATCCCAGAAAACTACACACAGACGATTTATTTTCATCTAAAAATGTCATTGCTCTAACTAACTAAACATCACACCGTTTCCCCGCAGGAGTAGACAGAGAGGATAGAACGCCATATTCTTATATCTTGGCACACCACTTTTGCTTCGGCTACATTCATGCATCTTCTCATGCAAGCTCTACGGTTATCGAGGCTTTTAACAGGGCCATCCTCCAGTAATTGTAGTAGTTGATCATGTCAGGTCCTTCGCAGACGCCCTCTATCCTGTTGCCTTTAACATTCGCCCCATATATTTTCTTAACCATCCTTTCCTCGCTCATACGTTCTATTATGACCAAACCATTTCAGAACTCTTTTCTTTATTCTATCTACCACACCACAGCCAGTATTACATTCACTTCAAAATTGTTCATTCCTCACTCTATCCACCAAAGATTTTCCGCACAAAGGCCTTAGTGACCGCATTTCCACCGCATTCAGTCTACTTTCATTCCTTTTTTGCAATTTCCAGGATTCACTTTCATACATCAGAGATGGCACTAGAACGCCATATTATACTATTTTGAATATATATAAAAATATTTGTATTGCACAATATATCTATCTATCTGACGGAAAGGCGATTAATTTTCACAATTGACATCCAATAATTCGGGTGATGAAAATCAATTAACATATTAATGCATTTCTGCAAACTAAATCTAACCCACACGCGAACTATTTAGGGATAATTCTGTTCTTAGGATCCTTTTATATGTGTGGTCACTTGATTCCCCAAAAATACATCTATTTATAAAATATGTATGTTAATTGAGTATATTATATTAATATTTTTGTTTTAATACGACATTAAGACCTATTAACACAGTAAAATAACTGCCATGTTAATTAATAACACATGTGATTTGGAACAACGACATACTATCTGCCATGGAGATTTTTAACTGGAAAGAGCTGGCACAATGCCGATAGGAGTGGAGGAAGACTCTTGAGGAGGCCAAGACCCACCAGGGGTTGTAGAGTCAAGAGTGATGATGATGACGACAAGTTGTTTGCATATTTATAATATTGTCATGAAGGCAGAATACTAAATATCCATAGTGATATATCTAAAAATTTGGAAACATCTACTTTAATTTTTTTGTTAATAATAAAACTATTTAAAGAAAAACAATGTTGATAAATACTCTTATAAAACTATGGGTCTCGATGTCTAAAGCATGAATTTCCAAATCAGTATTTCCTAAAAATCTATCCGAATCATATTAATTGATTTACTTGTCAATTATTTCTATATCAGTGTTGTTTTATAAGCATCTCGAGTTTATTTTGTAAAATATATAACAGATTAATTAATAGATGTCGGAAATATTTAAAATGTATGAGTAAACGACCATTTTATATTCGTATTGATGTGATTGTCGACTCAAACACAACCATTAATTTAAGTATCAAAAACACAATACTTTAAAAAAGAGTGATATTCAATTTCAACACAAACTACAGATTTATCAAATGTTGAGTAAAATGTCTGCCTAATGGTTATCACAAACGGCCATCCTTTTGATGAAATTTTCCATCACATTTTTTCATAATTGAGACCCTATTTCAGGAATCGTAGCTCGAATCTTGGCCGTAGGTAATTGGATCGTTTCTTAAGCATCAGCGTACACGTTATCCTACACATAACGTCATAGAAAAAAGCCCATGGGCGTTGATTCGCACGATTTGGGAGGCAAATTGATGACTCTAAAATAAGAAATCAGGCGTCCAGGAAATTTTTTGTTGTAATAACTTGATGATTTCCACATTTATGAGGCACGTACTCTATTTTGTTGCAAATGAATAGTATCCAACTAAAAGGCATCAATGTAATGCCAAAAAAGTTAGTCGGTTTTGATCGATAATGCAGTACATAAACTGTTACGGTGACACCGGCTTCATTTTCATTATTTTTGTAATGTTTTTTTATAATTTTAATACGCTCCTCAATCGTATATCGACGCACTTACGATAATGGCATAATATTTTCTATCGAACTTAAACATAAAAAATGTAATAAAAGTTTAATAATAATGGAAATTATATAGCGCCAACGCGGGGTGACACTGTTCATACCATAGGACTCTTCAGAACATTTGAAATGAAAGTGCTGAGATCCATTACTGGAAAAACTCTACGTGATCGTGTCTTAAATGTAGACACAAGGAAAACTTGCAAAATAAATAAATAAATATAACTTTATTCCAGAATGTGGGGAGGTTCGTGCAATCCCACACATTCCATATAAAAGTAGATACATACATTAAAATATTATATAAAATAAAAGAGAAATAAGAAAATCATATAAAATAGAAGAGAAAACAAGTATCAGTATTAAAAAAGAAAAAAAGTATAGTATTAGTATTAACATGAAGAAAAGTCATAGAAATATATCGTATATTATCGTATATTAGCGGCTTTAGCGAGCGATGGCAAGTCGATTATGAGGGGCCAGATAAATAAAGGACATAGCACAATGGAGTAGATCCAATGGAGGTTATGGAGGAATTACGCAGCCAGGATGGACAGTGACAGACTCATGCATACAGCAGCCAGTCCTCTCTGGACGACGCCCACCGGGAAGACCACCAAAGAGATTGATGGATAGCGGCATCTCGTCATCCCAGAAGGCGTAGCTTTCTGTACCACAGATCGACCGATATGATTTAAGAAAAAGAAGAAGAAGAAAATATAGCGCCAATTTCGAAAAAAAATTACCTCAGGAGAACTTACAAAAATTGTTTATTTGTAGCTATACCATTTAATATGTAAAATTGTCAACTTACGGAAATGATTTTTTCAAAAAGTTGTATTCTCAGTATTTTTCAGACAACGTTCCTGTTGCATTATTCTATTAGGGAGGATAAGATTCCACACCTACAGGTCTGCCACGACGAATGCTCGTTCACTAAACTTAGTCTGGCAATTTATCTAACCTAACCCTTAAAGCATGGGCGTGCAGTTAGAACAATGGAGCGTGATTTGTGGGCATGCTACACATATTTTGAAGAAAAAACGATATTACATGTATTCCTGACAGTCTAACAGAATATATTAATATTGTCTCGGGACGTGGCTGTGGGAGGCAAATGAAACACGTAAACTTACTTAAAGTTTTTAATAATTCCACAAAAAGTCACTGGATACGAAATTAACTAGAGCAATGTTCTTAAATTCAAAGACACTAAATGTTTCTGGAATAATTCACTCACTAATTTTCCAATGTCGTAACTCGTTCTAGGATAATTGCTGCACTTTTATCACTTGTGAATAACTTGTCTCACGTATACTGATGAACGATACTAAAATCGCTCTGGTCCACACTAGAAAACTTCTCGTTCGTCGGTAAAAACTCGCTGCTGCGATTTTTATCGCTGGTAATGTCACATTCGTCAAACGTCAAACAAAGACTGTTGCGTAGTAGCCAGCCGCGCCGGTCCCTTTTTTATAGATAAATGTTGCGTCGCGATGGTTCGAGAATTCACAATAATAGTCCGGTAATTTCGATAGACTTCAAATGTGCGAAATTCCTTCTAATTCTACCATCTCGTTTCAATACATAATAATCTAAATAATACGGTAATAATTTTATCGACGACTGATAACTAAAATATATCTGTTATCTAATACCGACTTTTGCCCGTCTAATTGCGAAAAATTCATCACCAATTATCGATACAATCCTCAAATAACGGTTTTTATAAAACCGGTTAAAAAACCATCACTTCTAAAAATTTTGGTAAGAATATTACGAGATTGCATATATGTTTTTTGTTTCGTGATTTATTAAGTTTATTATGAGCAGTTCTTCTTTATTCCAGTCATTAAGTTTTAGATACAATATAAGAAAGCTTTTTAATGTATTTTTAATTACTCTATTAAACTAAACTATTAATTAAAATATTAATGTAAATAAATAAAATAAAACTTTTTTTCGAAATGTACATAACCTAAAAAATTTAATCATAAAACAACAAAATATAAAGAATTTTAAAGAAATTTTACAATCGTCTGTTAAATATGGTAATAGCTTTGATGTAATGTTTTATTAATAATGTATATGATATTATTTTGTGATTTTAAGTATTTCTTATGTAATGTATTATTTTAAAGTGTAAAGCATTTTGTGATGTTTTCTTGTACACAAACTGCATATGTGGGGTATAAATGTTTCCTATAAGATCTCAAATTCACTACATTATAAATAAGTAATCCTCGGTGACTGCATTTAAAACTTTTTTTTTTTTTTTTGGATATTGCTGCCTTTGCTTTTATACCCTACAATGTACTGAATCCTAGAACTTTGTATATGTATCCCTTTCAAAATCATGTTTCCTATAAATTTATAGGCTTTGTTTCCTATAAAATCTCTAATTCAGTACATTATAAATTAGTAATCCTCGGTGACTTATTTTTAATAAGTGATTAATTTTTTTTGGATATCGCTGCCTAAGCTTTTATACGCCATATAAAAAAAAGTTGACATGTATATCTACAATAATATTTGTAAGTTTGGATGTAGAAGGTAAATTATTCATCCGATTTCAAAAATTTTCTTTCGCCAATATTTAGAACGGACCTTCAGGATGGACACAGACTATATTATGTAGCTTGTTGATCTTGTGGTTAGGACTCTCGCCTCGTGATCCAAAGGTCGCGGGTTCGAATCTCACTCCAGACCAGCAAGTTAATCCTATTTTCATAGCACAAGCGTTTAGCTTAATTTGAAAATAGTAAGAATATTTATGTGACACGTATTCCGTGTTCGCATCTCTATTTAAAAAAAATTATCCCATTTAAGTAAAAGTACTATTCGTGATGACCTATTTTACAACTTAAGTCGACGAAAAAATGGTCGAGCGATGCGTTTTTTACAAACGCTGCCTTAACGGTAAGAGATATTTAAATACTTTCTATAGAGAAGTTGTAGAACTCAAAAAGTTATATAAGAAATTCCGCGAAGAGATATATGTACCTATATATATTTATTTATTTATATTTATTTATTTATTCATACACGCCCTAGTGGGCTTTTACAGTACAAGAAAATTAAAAGGATTTTTATATACCTAATATAAAACACGTTTTACAGTAAATAATTAAGAAATAATAATATAAATATATCATATTTAAGTTAAATGAACAATATAAAATGAACAATATATATAAACGATGATTAGTACACAAGCAAACAGTAATAATTACAAACCTTTAGCAAATTAATAATAGAACAAAATAAAGATAATTAAACCAATGTACCAGATAAATAAGATAAGAAGATAAAATAAAACAAAAAATATATATAAACTATAAAATTAAATATAAATATTAAGGTTAATACACAAATTGATAGAATATCAAAAAATAAAATAAATTATATAAACCTACTAGCCATGCTGCAATATTCTCACTGCACGCGCCTGCCTGATAGATAAAAATTATAACGATTGTGTTTGGATTACTTTTTATAACATTTTTTTTCTAACTTTATATTTGGATCCTGTTTGCAAAAATGCCTCCGATCGGTGAATATGGAAATTTCGCGCGCAGATTCGGCGCGTCCGTTCCGAAGAGGTTGACTGAGGCTGAGCTACCGCCGTCGGCCGCAGCGAACAGGTTGGCGGCGAAGATGAAAGCCGCGGCGGCCAACATCAAAGGGAGCCGCGTCGGTGTGTTTAGGGGTACGGTGCTCGTATCCGTTTCTGTGACGTCACGAGGCTCTCGCGCATGTGTGAGACCCCAGATTGATGACTGCGATAGCCTAATGGGTTATTTTATTGATTTGTGATTGCAGGGTCCGGGGTTCGACACCCCGCGGCACCAATTTGAAGGAGATAAAAAAAAATGGGTTCGTTAAAGAGGACTAAATAGGACCACTTTAAAAACTATTTCGTATTACATTTATACCATGTTCGGGATGGATTGGAGACATTCGCGAAATCGTAATTACAACAAATTGATCTACTCACCTTTTCTAAATCTTTTTAGATGGAAAATATGGTTCGTATAATTTGGATAACTTGGCCTTTTTGATAGTCGATTTGACATTTGAACGCATCGTAGCCGATGATGGAAGTGTTATAATGAGGTGAAAATAGTCGCGACGACCTAAACATTCAAGACGGATTAAGTTGTATTTATATAACGATGCCAAAGCGCATCGTTTGGGAGTTTTTGATGATTGATATAAACAAACCTTTCGCTTTATGAGTAAGATTAAATCAATGTATGTAGCCCATCAATTAATGTGTTTTTCTGTTACATATTTATTTACTGCGCAATCGAATTTAATTTATGGTTAAAAAACTGATACTTGATTATTTTAATAAAATTACTAGATGGAATGCCACCCTTTGGTCCGTGTGACAAATGTCAGGACGACGTTCGCCTCGTCTACATTAAAATGCATGTCACGTTTATCGTACACGCTGAAATTTTTTTCATATAATCTAAAATTACCCGATCACGCCAGGTCTTTCTCCATTGTTTTCTATTCACATTTTAAACCATTCTGACCTTAAGACTAGTGATGAAACGAATACTACTTTCACGAATACGAATACGAATATTAAGCCTTACTATTCAGTGAATACGTATACGAATAATAATAATTAAACAAGGTAATAAATACTACACCACCGTTCTTTAGACTTAATAATTAAAATTTACCACCGGAAAATTTTTGTTCAAAAAGCATTTCTTTTATCCGTTTGTACATTCTTAGCGATCGAAAATAAATATCACTTTATTCACGCTTACGAGAGGTCATGTTATTAGATTTGATTTGAAATTATTTTACATGAGTTAACACTTACACACAAGGGAAATAAAATGGAACGAACAATACATATTAGAAAACAAAAACTACACGAACTGAGCACCTAACCTTATTAATAACCCAACGAAACTAGATAAAATAACTCATATTATGCTGTGAAACAAGTAACACTTGATAATTTGAGAAATCAACAAATCCGTTCATTCAATATTAGGGGAATCCCCGATAATAGAGTGCGCTGGTGTGTTCGGATATACGGTGCACAGCCAAACCGTAATCTGCGTTGAGTTCAGTAATAAATAGTTTATTTTTAATACTCGTGATGATATTCGGCGGATACGAATATTCCTATTCGTATTCGTTGCATCACTGCCTAAGACCACTATATCTAGAGCATTTATAGTCTTATGGTACTCCAATTTTCTCATGTATCGAGGGTAGCGTTTTGTTACACTTTGTGTCCGGTTTCAAATATCTTTTAAACACTTTTGTTGGTCACACTATGGAAGCTATGGATATTTTGTACTAAAACTGTAGCATTTTTTGTATAGGTGCATGTTACTTGTAATTCCCACTTAATGGATAACAAGTACCTATGTTCCAATTTGTTCCTGCGCCTAGGAGGCAGAGAGGTTTTGTGTGGACGCTCCCCGTCCCGCTCGCATTCCCATGAATGCCAGCGGGCCATTTTAGCATTAAAAAATGTCAAACATGGGTGGCGAAAGTGTAAGGCCGATATGGGAGCTCATAGAATGGCCCTGGATGTGTGGTGGATCCCTCTTATGGTAGAGAAAGTACAAAAAAGTTTCTGAGATATCTCCAGTTATTGAAATTGAACATATGGAGATATTTATATATTATATCTCCCTCATCCTCATCAGACTCAAGGGCTTCTTTTCACTAATGAAGTCTACATGACTAACAAAGTATTTTAAATAATGTCAATTTAATATGTAAAATTTGTATATTAAATTAAATTAAATAAAAATATATATTTAAAAGTTACATATCTCAAAGTATTATAAAATTCATCTTTATTTTTGCCGATCAGCAAAGATAACTAACGCAGGAGAGAGGCATACTCGATTTTTGAAATCAACAGAAATTTATTTTGCCAGCTGTACATCGAACCGAAGTCAATTTGTATCAATTCCCAGGGCCGTTCAACCGGCGGGCCGCGGCTCGCGAGGACCATTACCCGAGGTGACTGACTTGCACTAATTGAATTATTAAAAAAACTAAGCACTAATTGACCACATTACCCGCCGCTGAGAAATCGCAGGTAGCCGTCATCCGCGAACGGGAGCCGCTCTCGAGGGCTGCGTAACAATTTTGAAAATAATTAACAAGTGCGACTCGGGGCGTCGACGAAGTTCGTAAACTCACACGCAAGGGTAAAATGACACAATGCGGATCCAACATGTTAAAAAAAAATTGGCCGCGTGTACTTTTATGTACGCGCGTTAGAAGCTACACTTTTTTGGCGTGCATAAAAAAAACAATTGCTGTGTTGTATACCTTGCGTTGGAACATAGATGTACAGACTGCGCATGCGCATTTAGAATTTTCATCAATGACAGTTCTCTATCATTATCATCATCATTCTTGGTATTACAACACTTGGTGGGTCTTGGCCTCCTCAATTATTTTCCTCCACTCATCTCGGTCTAGTGCCAGCTCTCTCCGGTTTCGAAGCTCTAGGGCAGAGATATCTTTGAGGACGTTGTCACTCCATCTTAGTTTTGGCCTTCCTAAGCTCCTTCGCCCTATTGGCCTTAAGTTCAGCAGGGACTTTGGTGCTTGATGCTCGGACATTCTCTCCACATGACAGTTCTCATCAACGGATAAAAAATGTAAAATACACATTGAATACAGTACCCACGTACCGAATTGCATTTTGCCTATATCACTAACTTACCATCACGCCGTTTCCCGTGGGGGTAGGCAGAGAGGATAGAGCGCCATACTCTTCTGTCCTGACAAACAACTCTCGCCTCATCCACATTCATATACCTTGCTTATATAAAAAAGAGAAAATGAATCAGTAGGCACTTTATTCAATATTTTTTGGGTTTGTTCAAATTTTTAAGAACAAATTACTGGATTTCGTCCCCACAGGGATCAATTATAGATGTCTCATGGACACGAAGCTATTTATGTGGGAAATATGTATGGAAGTTTTTTTTGGGACTACATGGGTGTCAGGACATATAATAAAGAAAAAAAATAAGAGTGTCATATGACCTTAGAGTATATAGATTGCATATACCCTAAGGTCATATACATGTAAAAAGGATATTGCTCTCAAGACTCCAAATCAAAAATATAGATATCTCATTCCAACGACGACATATTATGTACTAGTTTATGCGAATCACAGAGGGTGCTAATAAAAATACAA
Source organism: Agrypnia vestita (assembly GCA_016648135.1). Classification (NCBI taxonomy): domain Eukaryota; kingdom Metazoa; phylum Arthropoda; class Insecta; order Trichoptera; family Phryganeidae; genus Agrypnia; species Agrypnia vestita. The sequence goes on from JADDOH010002693.1 coordinate 125,969, forward strand.
CTCGCATATGGAACAAGATGTGCAAAGTTAAGTTTATTTTAAATTTATTTATTGAAATTAACGGACATAGTCCAATAAAATATATTGTATAACATGAACAACATAAAATACAAGAGAATAAAAGTTATAGCAATTTATAAGAAAGGCAAGCAAAAGCATGGAGACAAGATCTAGACCATCTAATCAGAGATCGTTTGAATCTGGACAGATATATACTTTTTTTTTTCAATTGATTGAGCAACATTGATCAACATTTGAGCAACATTGATCAACATTGAGCAACACAATCCAAATTATTTGAAATATTATTTTTAAAAATTATTTTTCAAATAATTTTAAAAATTTTAAAAATTATTTTTAAAAATTATTTTTCAAATAATTTTTAAAACAAGGAACAAAAAACATAACATTCGAATTTTTTGACAGTTATACAGTACCCTGATGATGGAATGGTAATTTCTGAAACATGTTAGTGAAAAAAAACTCACATTTAAGTAGACAAATAAAATAATCAATATTTTTTTTAGATATGTACAACTTCTAAAAATTTGATAGATGTGGAAAGATATGGGTGGAATTTATGAATATTAATTACATTGTGTAAAGTAATAATTTAAGCCAGCCTCATGATAGGTCGTAAGTTCTTAAACTTGCACTTAACACTTAAAATGATTCTATGCCTACTTTTCCTTGTAAAAAATAAATAATAAAAAAATGTCTTTGTCTCTATAAGACATATATAATTTATTTTTATTTTCGTTTTTATTCTAGTACGCATAATATATAGGGTTTAACAGAACAAGTCCACAATGTGTTCTTAACAGGTGGATTCTTTCCTTGATTATGAGTCGAAGATGTTCAACGAACCATGACCTTAATATCAATAGTTTTGGAGTTATGTAATATCAAAGTTTGCATTTTTTTTCAATATTTTTGACTTATTTTTACTCCCTTTATATTAACTCGTGGCGTCTGCTTGCTTGCCGTCAACAAAAACTTTGGATCGATTTTTGACCCTTTTCCCGTGATCCAATCGAGCTGAAACTTGGCAAGCAGACTCGTGGCGACGATCAAGAAGATCTATCAAATTTTCGTTAAAAAAATAATAATTGGAATTTGAATTACTCCGTCGGTATAATAGATACATCACTACGAATTTCGAAAATTTACAAAACCATTGGTTCACAGGTGACAGCAAAATTTGATTTTTTGGGAAAAAATCAAATAATAATTTATTTCTTTTAGATTTCTGCTTAGTTTTGAAGAATTCTACATTACTCAAATCTGATTCTGACTTAATCATTTGACGCTGGAAATTCATAAGGTATGATATTGATGATAATTGAATCTATCAAAATCTTGACATCTCAAAACATCTGACATTTTAGAAATATATTAAATTTCTGTAAGTTTAATGTTATGTTATATGTTTTAATTCGTCTTTAATTATTGTTATATTTTACAAAGAAAGGGAGTATAGTAAAAACTTGGTTTTTATGGGATACTTTTTTTACAAAAAGTCCTAGAGGTATTCCGGAGTAAGATAAGTGATGATAGCGAAGGTCCATTAGATGGAAGCGCACAATAAGAAGATCCACGTGGTGATCCACGCCGTCGCAGATCAGATCCTAAAAGTTACGCTGCGTCCGTGAGCAAATTAATTCGCCTCACGAGACGTGGTGTGGTGCCTATCTGATATTAAACAGTGGATTACTTGGAGATAATGTCGTAGCTAATTAGGCATCTTAATTAACAATTTCGCCAGCGGCTGACAGATTTAAAAGGCTTTAGTTCCAGGCACAACTTCCGCCGTATTTAATTAAAATCGTGACGTAATGATTAAGGAATCAAATGGCAGTTTCCCTGTGTTGCATTTGTGCATACGGTTTCATTAATTTATTTAATTGTGATGCAGTGGTCGGGTAGTCTAACTGTGTATCCCGACGCTAATTGAGAATGGAATTATCTCATGGTGTCTGACATAATGTGGATGCACTTACTAATATGTACTGCAATTTAAAACGTATCAGCTCTAGAAATATTTTTTATTAATTTAATATTGCGTACACTTATATTACATTTTTTATCTAGTCTATTAAAACTATAAAATACATACATTATATCGCTGTAACTCTACAAAAATAGAGTAACTCTTGTGTTTGGAGACAGACTTATCCTTTTCCTTTCGTATAATTAAATATTTTGTACAGACATATTTATAAAAATATTTATTGTTAAACTGTGTTTATTGTTTTTATAGTGTTTATTTAATTTTTTAATAAAATTAGTTTTCGCCACTTATGAGTTGAAAAATTTCAACATGTTTCAGAGCCCATGCTATTGTATAGCAATTGTATCCTGACGAAGGGACTATGGGCTCTGAAACATTTTGATATTTTTCAATACAAAAGTGGTGAAAACTAAGTTTATTTTTATCAATAATGTCACCACAAAATGAAGATTTTTTTTATAATTATTTAATCTCGTTTATCTTCTTAATTTCTGTAGGGAGGCCATTAAAATATTTTATTCCTAAATATATACAATTGTGTTGACATTTTTTGGCGTTGCATTTTGGTATTTTGAAATAATTTAAAAATCTTAAGGATGTGCTAGTTTCAAGTTTTGCATAGATATTTTATTTTATTAATTTAATTTTGTGAGGAGGGTTGTGTTGAGAAAGTATGCTCCTCCCCACCCAGTAGCGAAATGAATGCTTTTTTGAAGTTTGCTTCTTGCATGCATAAAATGTTTCTTAATCTTATGAATATGTAAATGCACTTATTTATTCGTTAATTTGGCTGTGCCATTTTAGTTGTTGTTCTATTATAACACCGACATATTAAATTAAATATAATATTTTAGAGTAGAGAGTTCGTACCTTTTGGAAGAATTTGTTTTATTTAGTTAGTTATTAATAATACCAATAGATGAGAGAGAATGCTCAGTAAAAGTGACAACATAACTCAACGTGCATGTGTGACAATATGTATTTAGATTATTGTAAATTAAAATAATTACTTTGCACCACGAAGTAACTATCATATCAATATACACTAATAAACACATTGTCACGGGATCGTAGCTGTGGAAGGCAAATTATACACATAAATTATTAAAATTTTACAAGTACACAAAATAACTGGACACGAATTTAATCGGAACACTGATCTTAAATTCTCACTTAATTTCGTAATTCCTATTTATTATCACTCCCGAATAATTTGTCTCTCGTTTATTGATGGGCATTGCTTGAGTTGCTCAGGTTCGCAATAGAAAATTTCTCGCTTATCAGTAGGTACTTTTTTGATATACTATCGTTGGAATCACACACCTTGTCCACACTGTTATTCGCTTTGTCTGTGGATTTGTCGCGCTGTCAAACAACTCTGGCATGCTGAATAATTGCACGTTGCGGCGCTTTCGCCTTTATTGACCTGTGTTCATGTCGCCTTTTCAAGTTTCAACAATCCGGTGGACTTCGAGAGATTTCGATAGAGCGTAATTCCTTCCGATTCTACCATCTTGTGACAATACTAACAGAGTAGGCGGCGATGGTGTAGCGCCACACTTTTCTGCCCTGACAAACAACTCTCGCCTCATCCATATTTATGCATTTTCGCATGCAAGCTCGACTGTTGTTTAGGCTCCTAGTACGACCACCTTCCAGTATCTGAACATGCCACGTCTTTCGCGGCCGCCCTCTCTTTCTGGCGCCATCAGCACTTGCGTCATATATCATCCTTGTCATTCTTTCCCTGAGAGACCAAAAATAAGATCAACTTTACATCATTTACTAATTTTTTCATTTTTTACTCTACATATCATAAATTGATTGGGCAAACATACGTCCAAGTGATTTCATTTCCATTTTATTAAATTTACTTCCTCTCCTTCCATTAATTAATTTTATCGTTTAATAATAATTAATAGTTCCCATAGTTGTGGTAGGTAACAAATTAATCAAAAAATTCGAGACAACTGGTTCTAATAAATAATTATATATTTAAAACCCTCTCTCAATGCTCTTATTAGCATAAATAATGTATTTAAGACGGTCGGGATTATTTTTATTCATATAAAGTTTCTTCTTTCAATTGAGCATTATAAACGTGACTTGTTGTTTTGTAACTTTTTATTTTTTACTCTAGAAATGTCATTTTTATGTTAAAAACCTCAAAATATATAACAGTTATACAGGGTTATTTGTAAAACATTAATAACCTCGTAGGACTATGTTTTTGCCTTGATTATGAGTCGAAAAAGCTATTATGATCTAATATCAATAGTTCAGGAGATATGCGACATCAAAGTTTGCATTTTTTTTCAATATTTCTGACTTATTTTTTGTAAAACGTTGGACTATCATTACAGTAACTTATATCGAATATGAAAAATTCATTCCCTTTAATATAAGTTAAATAAAAAAATGAAAACCTTCGAATTCCAATTGGAAAACATTCCGATTGGAATTTTTCAGGGTTTTTATTATTTTATTTAACTTGTATCGAAACGAATGAATTTTTCGTAATCGACATGAGTTACTGTAATGATAGTCCAACGTTTTACAAAAAATAAGTCAGAAATATTGAAAAAAAATGCCAACTTTGATGTCGCATATCTCCATAACTATTGAAATTAGGTCATAATAGCTTGAACATTTTCGATTTATAATCAAGGCAGGAATATAGTCCTGAGAGATTATTAATGTTTTACAAATAACCCTGTACAAAGTTAGCAGGTATTGTATTTTTTATTTTAATTCACAAAAAGAAATCCTAATATTTCCTACAATTTGGGTCCTCAATATTTATTATTATTGTGGTTGCAGTCTATTTTTTTTTACTTGGTATATAAATGTACTCGTTTGTCATGAACGTTAGCGGGAGGCCGCTTCATCTAATATCTGATTGTCTGCGTTAATAGTTCTGGTAAAATTAGTTTATTTTATCTTACTAACTATTTTTTTTATATACAAGACGAACATTATTTATATATCGTTGATGTTTATGCCATGCCTGCGGCATTCGGCATCCGCATTATGTCTCTGTCGATTGAAAAATGGGCAAGTCATTAGTGTGTGTTTTGTGTCTTGTGGGTCCTTAATATTGGAGTTTATGCACACGGGAGATCTCTGTCTCTGTAAGTGTAAATATGTTGGCTGAAAGTAGCGAGTGGTGTTAAGGGTTAACAGGCAATGAGCCCTAATTACATTAGCAAAAGATATCAAATAGCCGCAAAGATGTATGGCCTCTTCTGGAATCCATACCATTTACCATTATTTATTTGGATATTTTCTACTCTGTTGCGGTGAACTTCATAATTAGGGATTTATAAATAATAATCAAACGTAATAATTTCGTCGTTGTTTAATAGATTCGTTCGAATTCACGGCTAAAAAAACGAAATTAAACGGCCGGAGATGGGGCTTGAACCCCGGGCTAGCAGAGTCGAAGGCGGCAACGATAGCGATATTGTTATCGCTGAGCCTGAATTCATCATCATCATCTTTCTTGGCACTATAACCCTTGGTGGGTCTTGGCCTCCTCAATAATTTTCCTCCACTCATCTCGGTCTAGTGCCAGCTCTCTCCAGTTTCGAAGCTCTAAGGCAGAAGCTCTAAGGACGTTGTCACTCTATCTTAGTTTCGGCCTTCCTAAGCTCCTTCGCCCTATTGGCCTTGAGTTCAGCAGGGACTTTGGTGCTTGATGCTCGGACATTTTCTCCACATGACCCAGCCATCGAAATCATCCCAGTTTTATAAATTTTGTGACGTTTGGCTCCTTAAACAGAGTATAGAGCTTATTGTTATAACGTCTGCGCCAAAGTACATTTTCTAGAACCGGTCCGAAATTACGCCTCAAAATTTTCCTTTCAAAAACGTCCAGTGCTCGCTCATTCCTCTTAGTTAGTACCCACGTCTCAGCTGCGGCTGAGCTGAGCTCAGCCACAAAAATACAGTAGGAACATATAAAGACGCGAAACATTTCATGTTCCTCCCGTTTAACTGTTTTGTTTAACTGCCGGCAGGGGAAATATTTAAAAAAAGTTAAAATCTTTTGATAAAAGTCATTATTACTATTTCATGGGTGTCAATATCAATTATAAATAAGTAAAAACTTATTCTTTAGGAAACTGACATGTAAAAGTACCGTCTTTTCTGATGGGTTGTTACTAATTTTACAATTTTTGCAACGTGAATCAATTGTTGCTACTAAAAATTAAATAATTGATTGAAATTATATTATTATACATTAGGGAAGCACACATTCCATTAGGGCTTATCACATCTTATTCGGGCGGTATTCGCTAGATGTCGCCTAATAAAAAATACTGCCTAGGTAGATATACGTCAGTACAAGAGTCTTCACGAAGAACATACAGAATATTAATTAACTGTGTAATTATGACTAATTTCAACCCTTTTCATTTTACGAGAAACGCCCACTGTAGTATATTTTTAATGAAGGAGAAAATTAAGGAGGTTTAAAATAGAGACGTGGCCGGTTAATTCCTCAGAAAAAATCACATTGTTTTAACTTTTAACGACTCCTCACAGGTTAGGGGTGTTGTTAATAAGACGAGTCATCTCCAGACGCGACGCGGCACCTGCCCAGCCCCCGGGGCTCTGACGCATCTGCCATCGGCGCTCGTCAGCAGTTTTGGGGATTAGAAGGTTTATTTCTATTTACTGTGCGCATCGCCGCTTCACAAGTCATCGCTAATTTTCCTTCGTCAAATAAGGGTAGCTTTTTGCAAAAGGTGTAAAAATTAAATTTTTCAATTCTCCTACAGGTGTTTTGTGTTTTTTGTTAACTGACAAGTTATCACATTCCCTTATTATATGCTTAAAGTTCGTTCACGGCGCTAGCGGGAATTTCAAACACGGGGAGATATTTCGTGGCTGGGTGGGTGAGATGTATAAAGGTTGGGTTAGGTTAAAAATAAATAAATAAAAATAAATATAATTTTATTCCAGAATGTGGCGAGGTTCGTGCAATCCCACACATTCCATATAAAAGTAGGTACACAGATTAAAAATATTATATAAAACAAAAGAGAAATAAGAAAACCATGTAAAATAGAGGAAAAGTATTATAAGTATTAAAAGTATTAAAAGAAATCTATCGTAAAATATCGTATATTAGCGGCTTTAGCGAGCAATGGCAAGTAAATTATGCGGGGCCAGTATCTTTCTTCAGTGTGCATCGATGCTGGATGCTGGAGTAAGGCGGGCTTCCAGGATAAGGATATTTCCGGAGCTGTATATCCTTTCCCTCATCCCTGCCACCCAGGATCTTATGAGGGCTGCAAAGTTGGGAACACGCCCCTCAGTGAACGTACCGGAAGCGCTGCAATATCTGGGAAGGCCAAACATCATACGGAAGGCGTTGTTATGTTGTATGCGAAGTCTTTCTATGCTGCTCTTTTTATAATTTGTCCAGAGTTCACATGTATATAACGTTGCACAGAAGACAAGGAAGAGCGTTCTTTTTACGGCGGTGCTACAAAGAGGAAACCTTCTACACAGCATGTTAGATTCTTTTTCTTCTTCATGTGCCCTGTCGGGTCTCCCCGATCACCTGGGAAAAATTTTCCCTGTCCAGGGCAGTGCGGGACAGCTAGGTTAGATTAGATTTTTTTTTTAGATGTGAGTTACAGTTATTTTTGGTCTTGTTTGCTATGTACAAGGCTTATAAAGTACCTCAATAGGAGTTCAAGTATTCTGCTCTAGCTACTACAAGCTTTGTTGGAACGGGGGGGATTTGTCCGTGGAACTTGGAGCTCCTTCGCATTTGCCATTGTGAAGAGGGAACCACAGGAAACCTCTCTCAGAAGAAGTCGGACCTGAGGGGACCTTCCTATACTTTCTTATAACGTTAGGCTTTTGTTTTATTTTTTATTTATTACTTTTAATATCCTGACTACATTCTCTAAGAAAGATGTTGGACATAGTTGCGTCTCCGATTTGTATAAAAACGTTAAATATTCATTGTAATTAACAAATTGCTTATCGGATTAAGAAATCCGTGTGTAACATTTTAGATATTTCATTTCTTAATGCGTATGTGAACTTCTTTTCTGTCTCAAAATCCCCCTAACTCAAATATCATCATATCAAAACCTCCTTACCTGCTTCATACGTGTACAGAAAATATTACAGTTTTGATACTTCAACGTAAGTCAATGGTATGGTTTGCTTTTAATGACAGTGAAGCGGTTTTGTGTGGACACCTCCCCGCGCCGCACGCACTCGTATGAGTTTAAGTAACGCGGGGAGGATGACCACTTTATCAATAAAAAATGCCGAATCGGGTGGCGAAAGTGTAGGCCGATGTGAGAGCTATTGCTCGTAAAACGGCCTTGGGCGTGTATTGGGTCCCTCTTCAATGTCAGTCCATCCTGGCGAAGGAGTGCCACGCTAAACACACTGCAGTGCGGGGCACCTTCACTTGTAGGCTGACCTTCCAATTTTTTACGACCCAAGGTGTGTACAGATTTCGTATTTCATTCATGAATTCCCTAGTACGTAACTTCTTCGCTGTTCATTTTACAGTATGGACACTAGGGTGGGCCAAAATTTTTTTTTACTTTTTTAAGAGGCACAGCAATAATAAGGTCCTAAATGGTCTCAGAATAACATGTGTGGAATATTATCGGATCGCAATATATTATTTGATTGTTTTTTTTGAGTTATGATCCAATTAGCTAGAGTTATGTTCCGAGCAGCTTGTTGGCCTTCTGGCTAGGACTCTCGCCTCATGATCCAAAAGTCGCAGGTTCGAATCTCACTCCAGACGAGCAAGTTAGTCCTATTTTCATAGCACAAGCGTTTAGCTTAGTTTTAAAATAATAAGAATATTGATGTGACACGTATTCCGTGTTCGCATGTTAGAAAAAGAAATACGGTTCCAACCAGTAATCGTTACTTTTTTGGCAAATGTGATATGTGTGTCGAGAAATATGATTAGATTGAATGTGAAGTGAAATGAAGGTTGCGTGTTTGTGTTATATGGGAATATTAATGCCCATCTGTCGAAACATGATCTCCTGGTACATTTATGTGTGGTCGCTGAAGGCATGCTAAAGTGAATCAAATAGAATGCGGCGAGAAAATGTGTGTGACAATAGGTAGATATGAATGAATGGTGAGATGGATATAAGGGATGACCAGAAAATACTCATGGTAGGTTAAACGCCGAAATTATTGGATGTACTGGTTACAATAAAATAGTTCGCGGAGTAAAAAGAATATCACGACTGTCTCGGACGGCGTTTGGAAGATGAGTGTTGATACCGGCGGGTAGGGATGGGTAAAAAATATCGACATTTATCGTCGATATATTTTTTCGCGATATATCGAATATCGATATATTTTTTTTGTTATATCGATATTTTTTTCTGGGACAACCGATATTTTTTTCTTGGCGACCTTCTTTTTTTTGGTCATCGATATTTTTTTTTTTGGTCGCCAAAAGCTTATTCCCTTACATTTTTGTAAAAATAATATCGATAAATATTGATATATCGATATATTTTTCGCAATGTATATCGATTATTTTCGATACTTTTTAAAAATATCGATTCGATATATATCGATATTTTTTTTTCATTTACCCATCCCTATCGGCGGGCGGCCGGAACTAGGAATGGACAATATACATCGATGTATTCTAAACACTCGATGTATACTAACGATGAATCGTATTGAACCGATGTATTGTTAGTACTTCGACATCGAATATATATACATGTTTTTAATTCGATGCATCGAATACGCAAGCTATGAGATGAGAAACTATGAGAACCAACCAACACTGACTGACGACTACACTGCAGTGACAGTTTTTTCGAGCATCAAATTAGTATCTTTTTCGATATTTTTTTTTAGTCGCCAAATTTTATTATTTAGAAAAAATATATCGATACATTTTTTCATATAAATTTATACATATAAATCTAAAAAATAAAAAAAGTATAGGGCTTCCTATTGGGCGATTGACGATGCCCAGATCGCTCGCTTGATTGGTAGATTTGGCGATACGAGCGGCTAGAAACCATGGCGGCCTCGATCCCCACACTTTCTTACACACGTAACAATTCTTCTTGATTACAGGTGTGAGATTGTTGTTACTTTGTCGTTGCAAAAATTGATAACATTTGGTCAAGTGCTTTCATTCTTACTGTCAAACAAATATTCCTGAAAGATTTTCACGATATTTGAAATATTATTATAATAATATTAGAAATGCAACTCTCGTCAACATTTTCTTGTAACAATTAAATGTTATTAAAACAATTTTATTTGCTTTATAGAGACAATTTTTAAACCTTTTTGTAAAAATATTAATTTTTTAACAAAATTTATTTTCTTTACAGTCGGTCCGGAGGCAGAAAATAATATCCCATTCTAATTATATATTTATTATACGTAGGCCAAAAATATCATTTGGCAATCTTTTCTTGCTATGTCAGATAGAAAATAGAAAAAAAATCATATAACGGTGAACGGTGATCCACCCTAGTGGACATCCTATTTTTATTTTTCATAGTATTGTCAACTGCAGGTGCACAAGTACCCAATTGTGGAATATAGGTATTTGTTTATTAATGTGCTCACAAAACTATATTATTTCTTATATTCAAACATACACATAATTTTTAACACTTCTACTTAAATTCTTGTTCTTTTATGTGCTATTGTATAAAATAATTTGTACTTTTTACAATATTTTTATACGTACGTTCTATGAACACAATATTTACTGGGTTGTATCCACAGAGGGAAAATTATTAATACAGATGTTTGACATGTAATACATACTTAATTTGTAGTAGCCCTGAAGGGCTTTAATAAATAAATAAATAAGAAACATATATAATAAATTCTCACAGAGTTGAGGCTATTTATATATACATACATTAAAAATAATATTGTTTAATATTCTACTTTAAAAACTCTGTCATGGGAAGGGCTATAGATGTCTCTAGCATTCTTTATTCGAATATAAGAAAGAAACTGATTTATAATAAGTGTAACTTTCAAAAATTTCATAATGTGTGGATGTTCTTTACATTAGAATCGGTAAATATTACATTGTGTAAAGTGATCATTTAAACCTGCTCATACAGGTATTAAGCCTCGGGTCAACCTGTAGAAAGAAACTGATTTATAATAAGTGTAACTTTTAAAAATTTCATAATGTGTGGATGTTCTTACATTAGAATCTGTAAATATTACAATGTGTAAAGTGATCATTTAAACTTGCTCATATAGGTCATAAGCTTTGGGTCAACCTATAAAACGTTTCCCATATAAATAGCTTCATCTCTGCGATAATTAATCTTTATTAATAATTTTTACTTGTTTTCCGAACATATTTATAATAACTTAATAATTAATTAATATTATGAAGTTTTTTTTTTGTAAAGCTACGCACTCATCTCGACTTAGATTTATCCTATCGAGGTAAGTGGTCGAATTCCTTTTATTTTAGTTCACGATAAATTAATTAATTAGAATATCAAAATTAATGCAATGTTTGTGTATGTAGGATTGTATCTACTCTAGATGGACAGGTTATGGTGATGCGCTCTAGATCAATATTATTTATCGGACGAGACGGATTTTACTGGTAGTAATAATATTCATATTTCCTCTAAAAATCGGCTGCTCGAAGGTTCGGACGATATTCATCGACGCCCACTGGCCATTACTAATGAGTTCGGCTATGCCTCAAAAGATTAAGAAATTACTCCAGCATCTGAGTGTACTGGTAATAAAAGGAGCGGCTTGGAAATGTATTTACATAATGTATAAAACGTATAAAATGTATAATTGGAAATGTATTTACATAATTTATAAAATCCTCCCAAATTAATTCTGTGATATATCCATTATGGATCGGAAACATGTATATTGAGAAAAAAAGGAAGTAACACTAATTCTCAGGGTACCTAAACTTAAGTCATTACTGGTATCTCCTTAATGAACATTTTACCGTTAATTTATTTGATTAAGCTTTGTTAATACAAATATGAACATACTTTGTTTCTATTCACACTGATATACACTTTGTAATTGTCTTTGTCTTTCTTCATACTGATTTATTTATTTATTTATTTGTTTACGCCCATTAGGCTTTTACATAAAGAGTATAAAATAAATTTCAAAAAGCACATACATTAAAAGTTTCAGGAATAGCACCAAATCATGAGTATAAAAATTAAAAATGTAGAGTAGGTAACGAGCAGCAATGCGTATAGGCTTTTACATAAAAAAATATATCATAAAATTAAAAAGAACATACATTAAACAATATAAATTACAAGTAGCAAATTATTAAAAGTATCAGGAATAGCACCAAAACATGAGTACAAAAATTAAAAATATAAAGTACAAAGCGGCAATGTGTACGAAAAATATATATTACCCACCATTACATATTAACAGCTGAAGTCAGTAACGAAGCAGTATTGCCTCTTTAATTGTAAACTTTACTTTCTCCAGACTGTCGACGAAAATGTCAATCATGCAACCATATTCATTACAAGTTCCCAATATTCTGTGTATCACAGAATTAGATTGATAGTTAGTATTGCAATTGTTGCGATGGAATGTGACAATTTGTCGTGTTCTATGTGTGGAAGGGATATTATAATCGATACATGCTACCAGGTCAGGGCTGTCCAACATATTGTTTACAATTTTGTAAAGAAGAACTATATCATAAATTTTTCTTCTATCATATAATGTGAGTAAATTTAGTCTCTTCAATATGTAATTGTATTCTATGTTTTGTATTGGTATGCTTAACTTGTAGTTAATGTATTTGAGAAATTTGCGTTGGACACGCTCAATACTGTCTATATGCCCATTATAATATGGAGACCAAACTGATGAGCAATATTCTAATTGGCTCCGGACAAGAGACATGTATAACATTTTAATACTTTCAATTGATTGAAATGGGCGTGATGTCCTTAAAATAAATCCCAGCAATTTTAGAGACTTACAAGTTATCGCATTAATATGATTAGTAAAAGTAAGTTTCGAGTCGAATAATACCCCTAAGTCTCGAATACAGTCAACATTTTCTAGTTTGGTGTTACATAGAGAGTATTCAAAATTTATTTTTGATTTTAATCTAGTAAATGATATAATTTTGCATTTATTTAAATTTAAGTACAATTTATTCGTTTCACACCATACTGAAAGAGAATTTAGGTTTTGCTGTAATATGTTGCAGTCATAAATGTTGGTTACTGATTTAAAGATTTTTAGATCATCTGCAAACAGCAAATATTCAATGTCATTAAATATTGTTGAAATGTCATTCACAAATAATAGAAATAGTATTGGTCCAAGATGCGATCCCTGTGGTACACCACTAGTAGCATGGAAACATTCTGATACATATGAATATATTTTTACCCTTTGCCTTCTTTCACTCAGATAGCTCGTTAACCAAGAAAGTATTTGTCCACCAAATCCTATTTTTCCCAATTTGGCAATTAATAAAGCATGTGAGACTTTGTCAAACGCCTGATATACACTTTGTAATTGTTTATACTTAATTTGGGATAATATTTAGCAAAAACATGTTTTTTTTTATCATTCTGTCACAGAGTATAAAATTATAAAGAGATGAACAAAACCCCGTTATGATAGGTGATTGGATCAGAGCAGAAGTATATCCCCCTTGCATCTATTTAAGGCAAATTTTACATATGCGTCATTATTGCATAATCAAATCACCTAGCAAACAAAAAAAAACAACACTACAACAATTACTTTAAAAGATACTGTTTTATAAATTTACATGTATGTATGTATGTATGTATGATATATTTGTAAATTATCATGCATGCTGATATACAGGGTGTCCCGTATCTCGATGTCAAGCCGAAATCGGATGATAATAGTTATCAGAAAAATATTTTTAAAAAAATAAAAAAATATATTTTTAAAAAGTTAAAACTGGGCAAAGCATCGATTTTGAATTGAATTGAACATTGATTTGGTCAAAAAGTGACATTTTCTTCCAAGCTGGAGCAGTTGGCTTTGAATTTTGTACAATTATAATAAATAATAAAAATAATAATAAAAAATGAAGAAAAATAAAGATTTGTAGCAACAGGAGTGAAAAGACCGTCACAGGTTGTAAATTTTTTTGATTTTTTTAAATGCTTATAATTTTTAAAACACAGTCTTAGATTTTTTTAAATATTTTTCTGATAACTGTTATGACTCGGACTCTCACCTGATTTCGGCTTGACGTCGAAATACGGGACACCCTGTATATTTACATATAAAATTTACACTGTAATCTATGATAATCTATGATAAGATATGTATAAGATTTTATTTTTATTGTAATAGATGTAAACCCTATAAATATATTTTTTTTATAAAACAAATCGTCACATGTACCAAATCTGATATCTTTAAAAATAGTATTAAATTTCAAATAGAAAACTGTAAATATAATCTGTTACAAATTAAATATGAAAAAATCTACTAAGTACTTGGGAGTACTAGATTTTTGATAGATTGACAAATTACGCAATTCATTAAAACAAGAATACTATTAAAATGGTGTATTACGCGTTGGTGCAGTCTCTCTCACAGTACGGTATTATTGGATGGGGAGCGGCTTGTAACCACCGAACAGCCATTAATTATAATACATAAAATAAGGCAAGGCTGAGAATGATATCGAAAGGAGAGTAACTGCGGGAAACAAAGTTAATGGTGCATTAAATGCAATTATGGCCAATAAGAATCTGTCAAAAGAAGCAAGACTAGCGGTACATAATGGCGTTCTAGTGCCAACCCTTATGTATGGAAGTGAAGCCTGGAATTGGCAAAAGAGGAATGAAAGTAGTCTGAATGCGGTTGAAATGCGGTCACTAAGACGCTTGTGTGAAAAATCTTTGGTCGATAGAGTGAGGAATGAACAAATTAGAAGTGAATGCAATGCTGGCTGTAGTGTGGTAGATAGAATAAAGAAAGGAGTGCTGAAATGGTTTGGTCATGTGGAACGTATGAACGAGGAAAGGATGGTTAAGAAAATATATGAGGCGAATGTTGAAGGCAACAGGAATAGAGGGCGTCCGCGAAAGACCTGGCACGATCAGGTACTACAAGTATTTGAGGATGGCCCTGTTAAAAGCCGCAACAATCGTAGAACGTGTATGAGAAGATGTATGAATGTGGCCGAA
>JADDOH010002694.1:0-13202 GCA_016648135.1 Agrypnia vestita
GTCACCGTAACTTCGCGTAGCTTCCGTAATTTCGTACGAATTCACTGCTAAAAAATCTAAATTAAACGGCCAGAGATGGGGCTTCAACCCCGGGTCAGCAAACCCGAAGACGGCAACGATAGCGGTGTTGCTTTTGCCGAGCCGGCATTACCAGTCAAAAATACAGCACATATAAACTTATCTAAGACGCGAACCATTTCATGTTCCGCCAAATCCGCCGGGTTAAGAATAGTACATTTTACTGCCGGCAGGGGGAAATATTATATAAAAAAGTTCAAATATTTTGATAAAAATCGTTATTACTATTTCATGTATGTCGACTATAAATAAGTAGGTAAATATTTATTCTTTAAGAACCGGCATGTAAAAATACCATTATTTTGACGGGTTATAGCTAGTTTGAAATAATTAAGATTAATCTTTGTGCTACTAGATTCAATTCTGACGCTTTTGTACTATTTACGGCGACATTGTTGCACTAAAAGAAAATATTTATTTTCATAAGAATTTAACCATACCTACCAAATATTTTTTCGATGCTTCTAGCCTTGGTGCACCAGTGCAGTACACGCAAACGATACACAACAAAAGCCTCCTTGACTGGGCCCAACACGATGAAGTCCTGATAGTGAAAGCCCGCGGTTTCAGTCGATTTTCCAGAGAGTTCCAGACTAAGATCGTCCCTGGGATACCCTATCTGGTCAGGGTGGGAGCACTGTACTCTGACGCGTGCATTGGGCCGGTGGCGCAATTTCGTTTCAAAGGTGCGTCATTCTCCCTTTTCACTGTTTGTATTTGTGCTTGTATGTGTTTGATAATATTTCTTCTGCGTGTGTCCGGCTTGATGTCTTAAATGGGACTTCCCTTTCATCGTCAGGGATGTTCGGGCTACAATTTGGGAACTTGGTTGCATTCGGGCCCAGAATTCTCGAAAACAAAATAATAAAATCCGTCTTAAATAAGTTTTCGTTAATGTTGTCACGGGATCGTAGCGGTGGGAAACAAAGAAAACACGGAGATTTATATAAAGTTTTTATTTGTCACCGTCATCAAGTCACAGGACACGAAATTAACCGGAGCACTTTTATTTAATTCACACTAATTTCACGAAATTTATATTCACCTTTCCATAATATTCACCCGTCTGTGATCGCACTTATTCACTATTGAACGCCCGGTAGTTATTTTCGTAATGTATTTCGCTGACCGCTTATAATTCGCACTAGAATCTGTTTCTAAAGGATCACCGCATCTGTGGCATATAATTGCCCTTATTTTGTAATGCTTAGTTTGTAGTCTACCCTGAAGAAGGAACGGTGGTTCTGAAACCAGTAAGTGTACAAAAATATAGAAGTTTAAACCGAATTAATATGTGTTTAATTTAATACACTGTCAAGAGATGGTAGAATCAAAACGTAATCGATGATAAAATTGGGAGATTCTAGAAAGTTCTAGGATGATCCTAACTAATCTGGAAACATCGAGAAAGTGACATTGCTTATAAAAAGGATTGGCCGGCTACAGCGAAATCTGTTTATTGCGTTGTATTGACAGTACACAAACAAATCGACAACTAACAGTGTAACGTGTGTGATTCCAGCGATAATAAATCAATAAAGTACCTACCGACAAGCGAGAAGTTTTCTAGTGCGAACCTGAACGATTTAAATAACGTGCATCAGTATATGAGAAACAAGTTATTCAGGAGTGACAATTAGCGCAAATTACTAATTAGATAAAATTATTGTGTGAAATATTCTAGAAATATTTAGTGTGAATTTAGGAACAGTGCTCCGATTAAATTCGTGTTCAGTGACTTGGCGCAATAAATGAAAGTATAAATAGATTTTAGTGTTTCATTTGCCTTCCACAGCCACGACCCGTGACAATACATTAATTACTGGTCATCCCCGCAAATAACAAATAATGGTGTGTTATTTGTGTCTGTTGTATTTGTACACAAACACCCGATTGTTATTTGGCTTCTCAGACTGGTTCAATAGATATGGTATCCACATATTTCAAATGTATCACTTGAAAATCATGAGTACAATAGTTGAATTTTGCCATTGCCACTTGATTGAAAGGATTGATTATTGTAAGAGAGGCGTAAATTTTCAAATATATAATACTTTTTCCAGTTTCAAATCACAAAGCTAGAGTTAAAAACATATCTATTTTCATGACACGTGAGTGTGTGGAATTGGCCTGTGGTAAAGTGTGTCAGAAGGTTGCCATTGTGGATTATGAATAGCTTCCGATCTCAATGTTCATCAGTTCCCAGCGTGACAGCCGGCCATGAAGCCCAATTTTGGGGTGTAAACGCAAAAGCAGCTCAATTCAAAAAATAAATTTTATGCAGTCATCGAGGATTACTAATTTATAATGTATTGAATTTTAGAGTAAAACAAAGCCTATAAATTTATAGAAGTGAAAACATGATTTTGGAAGGGATAGATACATAAAATCTAGAATTTACATACATTTAAAATTAACAACTTTCGTTAACTGCATTCAAAACATTTTTTTTTAGAAATTGTTGTCTTTGCCTTTATACCCCACAATTGAGTACAGTTTAATGGACAACATTTTCATTTATTTTTTTTGTTCTCCTTGAACTAGTACCATTCTGAATTTGCTTTTTACTAATTATTATTTATTTATACTGTCATTTTAATTTATTGAATGTTTTAATTATTAATGTTTAATTTTAAACAAAACATTGTTTAAATGTATTTATTTATTTTATAGTTTTTTAATGATTGTTCATTTCTTTATTTCTTTTTTAAATATGTTTTATTTCTATCTTTTATTTATTTATTGTGTTTATTTTATCTATTTATCTGGTATATTTCTTTGATTATATTTATTTATTATTTTCAAAGGTTTTTAACTGTTACTGTTTGCTTTTATAAAAATCACTAGCTGTTCATACCCGGCGTTGCGTGGGTTAAGAATTAAGTTTAAGATAAATTTGTGAGGGTAAACAAAGGTTAGATTCGAACGGTATTCATTTGCATCAAAAATATATCAGGGGCGGAGAAAGGTTAAAAGAATAGGGGGGAAATGTCGCATTTGTTACCCGCCGAGTCCTTAAGAATAAGTTTGCAAATTTTGAGTCCGATCGGTCAAACGATACAGATTTGCATCTAAAATATATCAGGGGGAGGGGAAGGGGTATGAGATAGCGGGAAATATTGCCTATGTTACTCGCCGGGTCTTAAAGCATAAGTATGCAAAATTTGAATCGAATCGGACAAACGGTGTGGATTTGTATAGAGAACAGACAGTCAGACAGACAGACATTAAGTTTTATAGGTATAGATAATTTAAATATATTTATTTAAAGCGTTGTAATGATTGTTTTTTGAAAATGTTTAATAAATAAATAAATGTTACTGAATACTTCCTGGTCGGGATGCGGCGGAAGAGTGCATCGCAGCGCGTTACGAGCGGCCCTCCACTCCGCGACGCTGGCGGGCGCGCCGCTCGTCGTGTAGTGAAGTTAGATAACTTCACAAAGATGTCTTTCATTGTTCAAATCACCGTATATGTGAACTCCATGATAGCTGGGAAGATAATAATATAGATGGTGGTTGTGATACTTTGTTTGGGGAGGATATTGTATCGATTAATATCGACTACTTCTTTCTACCTTTTTTATTGAGATACTCGGCGCTTATTCCTAAGAAGATTCTTATAGAATAATAACATTGTAGTGAAATTAAAAACCTTTATTTATTCTCAATAATCAATATTCAAATAAATTAATTTGCACTATTATTATTTATATTAATCTACTATTTCTTATAAATTAAAACTACTCGAAGTAATGAATTAAAAATGTTTTTTTTTTTTCATAAGTAATTGCCCTGAATAAATATAGGTTTTTTTGATAATTCAAATACCCAAGGCTTAGAGTAAACACTCGAAAATGATCTAATCTAATGATATTTTCACTATTCGGCTCGTGAGTATATAAGTATGTATTGCATGTAGATAAACAATATTACCTGGTATTTGATAAATTAAGACGCAGTCACTCACTTGATGTTTGGTGTTCGTGCCGAAACTTCACTCGATATTCATATAGAATGATTATAAACAGAAACACGCTTATATCGTAAATAATGATTGTGTGTACGTTTGATGTTGAAAGTAATTGATTTCTTTCAACTTGGTTTCATACATCACGGAGCCCCAAATCCTTTTGCAGTGAGCAAGGCGAATTTTCAACTCACGGCCAATACGTATCACCTTTCTATTATTTGCCACATCGAATAGCTAATATATCAAAAAATTTGTACAACGTGAGTATCATTTGCAGCCTGTACCGAATCTGTCACCATCTATCTGTCTCTGTGGTACTTATTTCATACACACTACACACGCGGCACTCACACAACACACCCTGACACATACCAACCCGAGGGGGTACTGGACGGGTGGGAACCTCTACAAACATTAGACATAGCCCGCCAAATTATTATACTTACGACTAGCTGTAACTCGTCAACGGTACTTTTACATTTCGGTTCCCGAGTAATAAGTTATTATTTATTTATATAAAAAAAGTTACACGAAGTTACGATGGACGGACGGACTGACAACGAAATTATTATAATTGAGATTATGTAATTAATATATGATAGTTGAAACCAATCAAAAATTATGGTAAAGAAATATATAAAAAAAATAATGAAAAAAATAAGAGCGATAGAATTTTTTTTTTCATACTATAAAGAAGTATCGGACGTTAGACGAAGTAACAGGGAAAGGCAGATAGACGGACGGATGGACAGACAATGAAATTATTATAATTGGTATTAAATACATACAAACAAATAAATACATACAAACAAATAAATATATACAATACATACAAACAATTAAAATGTCTATAACTGATTGGGAAAACTATTTTGAAAACTTGTTTAGGAGTGCTAACCAAGCTAGAACTGTTATGCTGGACAATGGTCATGACGATGTATCAAATGTGATCCTGTGCACTAACGAAGTGATTTCAGTCATAAAGAAGCTAAAAAATAGAAAATCACCCGGAATAGATGAAATCCCAAATGAACTCATAAAATATGGAGGCATTAAGGAAGCGAAAGAACTAAATAAACTGTTCAACAAAATTTTCGAACAATCTGAAATACCAAACGAATGGAGACTGAGTATCATCATCCCTATTTTTAAGAAAGGCACCAAAACAAACCCAGAAAATCATAGAGGATTTTATGCGCATCACAAAAAATTTTCAAATTCAGAAAAACGCATCACAAAAGATTCAGAAAAAACCGGTCCACCACTGACGCAAAATTGGTAAGACAAATAAGGGAAAAATCTATTGAATATAATAAACCGGCGTATATGTGTTTTGTTGATCTCATCAGAGTGCATCTAGAAGATGTTATAGAAATTCTAACGGAAAAAGATGTACCACTACCCATCATCGAAGCTATTCAAAATTTGAATACGAAAGAAATCCCTGCTGTAGTAGGCATCAGACAGGGAGATAGCTTGAGCCCCTTCTTATTCAATATCATCATGGATTATCTAATAGAAGATATCAAATCAATGAATCTAGGCTACAATATGGGAGACAAAAAGATAGGTATAATATGTTATGCTGATAATGCGGTATTCATAGTCAAATCCGAAAAAAAGACGATCTTCAAAATGTTTTGCACAAATTTCATATATCCTCACAAAGATTCAACACGAAAATCTCCGTAGATAAGACTGAGAGCATGGTGACATCAAAACAGCCAGTGCAAGCTTGCAATTGACGATAAAATAATAGAGCAAGTAATGAGTTTCAAGTACTTGGGTGTCGAGATATCCAGCAGTAACGACCTCTACGAAGAAGTAAGAGAGCAAGCAAACAAAGCCGCAACTGTTGCTGGATCTTGGAGTTGTTGGAAGCTTGAGAAATAATGTCTGGAGAAACGAACACATGCTCAAGGAGAGAAAAGTGAAAATAAATAAGACCCGTGTCCACCCAATCAGAACTAAAAATCTCCTAAGAACAACTGAGATGAAGATTCTCCGACCCATTACGGGACTGACAATCCAAGACCGAGTGAGGAATTCTGAAATACAAAGGACTTGTGACGTCGAGGATATAATCCGATGGGGAAGATCTAGAAGACGTTACTGGAGAGATCATGTGGAGAGAGCTTATTCTGAGAGAGTAGTGAGCATAGAAGCAAACAAGCTGCCGTCTGGTACCAGACTCCCAGGAAGACCGCATAAAAGATGGCGAGATAGCTGGACATCTATATCCCAGGAGCAGGCTCCGAGCAATGATAGGAAGCAGTCCTAGATGAAGCAGAAAAAGAAGAAGAAGGGGAATTAAATTATTCGTTTTTAGTGCCACTATAAATATAAATATATAAATATAACTTGTTAAATGGCACAAATCGCCCTTTGAAGGCGGATTGCCTAATTATTATTAGAAGAAGAAGTTATGTGTAGTGTTTCAAATAATAAGTTTAAATTAAAAATAACCTTCAATATTATTTTTATTCGTTGTATGATTAAATATTTTTGCACCGTAAAATATTAAATTTTTTTTTCGCAACCAAAAACTAATTTGCAAATTTGAAGAGCGTTTTTCAGCAAACTCACAAAATAACAGACAACTTTATTAGGTAGAAAACTCTTGAAATGCTTAAAAGCATCCCAAACACATTTATAATGCTGTGCATTTTTACAGGAATGTTGTATTAATGTAAATATTTTGTTTTATTTTCA
This sequence comes from Agrypnia vestita, assembly GCA_016648135.1. Lineage (NCBI taxonomy): Eukaryota > Metazoa > Arthropoda > Insecta > Trichoptera > Phryganeidae > Agrypnia > Agrypnia vestita. The sequence goes on from JADDOH010002694.1 coordinate 6,763, forward strand.
GTTCCTGAAGATATTCCACCGGGAAACAAGGTAAGATCCATTAACATTTTTGTAAGCTTTGAATTTAATTTTACCGACCTTGGAAAACTTTTATAATCGCGGATAAAATCAAGGATTTAATTATTTGAAAACTAGCTGTAACCCGTCAAAAATGACGATACTTTTACATGTCGGTTCCTAAGGAATAAGTATTTATTTTATTTTTACAAAAAATTTTCTTTCGAAAAAAATTTACGGACGTTACATGAAGTTACGGGGACAGATAGACAGACGGACGGACGGACAGAGAGACAACGAAATTATTATAATTAGGATTTGTTACCTACGCGGATAAAATTATGAGAAAATTAGTTAAGAAGATACTATTTATTCTAGGCGTGTTATTAATCGTGAAAATTATTCCAAAACATTTTTGTTTACAAATTTAATTAAACATAGGTAAGCTGCTTATATTGAGTTAAATTATTCCAATAATAATAATTTCGTTGTCTGTCCGTCCGTCCGTCCGTCCATCCATCCGTCCGTCTGTCTGTCTGGCAATTTTTCCTTAGCAAATATAAATGGCATTTGGTTCTAGTGCGCGCACCAATACTGAACCCTTTTGTCGACATTCCTGGATGCAATAAAAGTTTTACTGAAGACGAAAATATTTAAAATTGTATTAATTTTGATCTCGTTTGTTTACCGAAGAGAAACATTTCGCGCACAAAAACAAATTTCAGTCACGAAACTTCTGTCGCCCGAAGGCGTAATTTGCCTCACAGGGTTTGCAAATTGGTTTCGCGGGAAGGGACCGCCGAGCTGCACTGGGATGAGGGAAGGGTGTGGAGCGGAGTCCCGAATTTCCCCGAAGCTTCCAGGAAAACAGGGGAGAATTCCTGAAGGCTCGGCACCCGGCTTTTCCCGACGCCGAACAGACGCACGCACGTACAACGTAAACTTTTATCCTTGTGTATAGATTTTATGCCTACATTTTCGGGCTGTCTGTTCCTTTGATTTTTATAGGTATTTTCTCATAGAGAACCACGCGTCTAAGGAGCTAGAACCATGTGTACTTTCTGGAATTTTTGGATGTGAGAAGGAAGAGAATAGGTCAATCTTGTATATATCACTTTTTTTATAACTATTTAAATTATTTTTAACGAAATATTTTATAATGCAATTAAGATGAAGTAGGTATATTAAAATTGAAAAACATTGATAGTAAACGTATATTGATAAGAAAGAGGCAGAAGAAAGCAAATGATATTTTTTAACTAACTACCTTATATGCCAAGTCATCTGCGGCCATCCTCAATTTCTATTGCCATCAACACTCGTGTTCTATTATTTTTAACTAAATATTTTATAATGCAATAATGCAAGGAATAGGAATATTAAAATCGGAAAATGTTGATAGTAAAGGTATCCTTACAGGACAGAGGCAGAAGAAAGCAAATAATGTTTATAAACTATTTTATATGCCAAGTCACCTGCGGCCATTATTAATTTCTGATGCCATCAACACTCGCGTCATATATCTTTCATACTATTCTCTCGTTTATTCGATGTACAAAGTAAAACCATCTGAACAATAAAGAAAGATAAATTATTGAAGTCTCACCGAGACGAAGCTATTTATTTGGCAAACATGTATGAAGGTGTGCATTTTTTTTCAAAATTTCTGACATCCTCTGTAAACGCTAGACCATCATTTAATCAAATATAAAATCTTCAATTGCTTTATTTGAAGTAAAATTGTTTCGAAAAACTTTAAATGCAAAAAACTTAAATACACAAAATAATATCGTCAACAGTTAAATAAAACTCTCCACTTTACCCCTTCTCACAATGTTCTCTCTCTCCTTCCACCTCCACTTCCACCACTATATCTAGACCCGCAACCCATGCACCAGACACACTTTCCAACACACTTCAGTCTACATTCACCTGAAGAAGTAAGAGCACGTTTCCGAGACATGTAGTGATATTCTCAAATAAAAGTAACGAAAAACAAAAAATATTGTTTTCATTTATAATTATTGAAAGATCGTCAGTATAGCCTCGATATCTGGTTCATCATACAAGAATTGAAGTTTGTGGTTGTACTGCCATTTTAAAAATACAGGCTGGAGCAGAGTGCTTGCTAATTTAGAAATTAATTTTAAAAAGTAATGCAGATATACTTAGCTATATTAATTCTTTGAAAAGCTTCAAGTACAATATTTAAATTAACACAGTTTTAAAGATGATATCGGGCAGATGACTTCCATTATACCCAATAAACTACTAAATTAATCGAACCTTTTCCAGCACATCGATGGGTATGTTGGTGACAGCTTGACGAATGTTATCCTTCAGGTGAGCCAGAGTCCTAGAACGATCGTTGAAAACAATTTATATTAGATAGCCCCATTAAAAATGTGTATGATAGAGTAAAGAATGATGATATTAGGAATGAATGTAAAGCTGATCGTAGCATAAATCATGTGTAGTGGTTTGGGCATGTTGAGCGAATGAATAAGGAAGGAATGGTAAGAAAGATTGACGGTACCAGAAAGAGAGGGCGACCGCGGAGGACGTGGCTTGACCAGATTAACCAGACACTGGAAGGTGGTCCCGTTAGAAGCCTCAACAACCGTCGAGCTTGCATGCGAAGATGTGGATGAGACAAGAGTTGTATGTTAGGACAGAAGAGTATGGTGCTCTACCCTCTCTGCCTACCCGCACGGGGAAACGGCGTGATGGTAAGTTAGTTAGTTAGTTAGTAAATGGTTACGGAATGCATGTTGTGTGGCGATGATTGAGCGACCGTTAGAAAAGTATGCCTTGGCAGCGGTCGCGCGCTTTACCTTCGTCCAATCCACGATGTTGACTAGATCAAGCGGAGCTACAACTTCATGCCCCGCCCTCTCGAATGTGCCTACCCTTACTCTCCTCGGACCGACTACCGTTTTAGAGCGCCCAATTCGAATAAGCAAGTTGCTCTGCCCCGTCTTGTACGAAGTGAATCATTCTATCGGATTTTCAGCATACTTTGGCCTGTCTAGGTAGTGATAGAAAATCTGGGTAAAATAAAAAAATAACTCCATGTTTCGCTATTGAATAATGCATATCGTTGCTCAACGAAGTATTGATCTCTTTTCATTTAAGAAAGACAATCGAACTAGTATGTATAAGCCGCGCGTACGACGCACGTTGTTCGTGTGTTTACGGGTATAAACACCAACAACGAAACAATGTGCATCGTATGCACGGCATACACGATACTAATTCGGTTGTCGTTTTTTAAATAGAAAGATGTTTAGCTTCAAGAAGGTTATATTGAAATATATCAATGTTTTCAACCACATTCTAATGTATTTTGTTCCAAAAGTTTTTTTAGTCTATCCTTGTAAACTTAAACAAACAAAAATTCTCTTAAAATAAACCAAAAAAAAGTAACTGCGTTCTTTAAGTAATCAATTTAAAATATGTCATTCTCTCATTATTTCTACGTCACTTCCATCAATTGCAAAAAGGTTTTGCGTTTGCACACCTCAATTATGAAATCGATATCAATGTTAGTTCAAACAAGACAGTTTTCTCATTATACTAAGATATTATTTTTGATGCTTTTGTATGTTGTTGAACTTGTACATAAGAAAATTCTTTGAATTAATATATTTATGACTAGTGTTATGATGAGAAAATGTCTTAATAACGTCACCGACAATATTTCTTGGACAGAAGTAAAAGTCAATTGGTAGCAAAAATACAACGGATGGAAGCGATTACGCCACTCTCGGTTTATTTTTATATTTTATTTTTTTTAGTTGCCATTTTATTTTTTACCTCTTGCAAAACTTTATTTACAGTTTAATCGCAAGGATTTGATTACAGTACACGTACATTTCCTTAATTAATTGTCCTTAAATAATGATATAATATTAAACTAAACTTTTATGCTTTTAAGTAGTAGTAGTATCTCTTTAGAGTTTTTTCTATATTTTTTTGTCCCGTTACATTTTTTATTCTATATGGCAGTTTTGTTGAATAGTTTTGGTATAACACACTGTTTGGTTCTGTCTCCGTAATAATTGTTTGCTTTTTTTATTTCTAGTTTCTTATTCGTTTTCTGTCTTGTCGTATATTTATGTTGTACTAATGTTTCGAATCTCTCATTATCGTATTCTTCCAATGTCAGTTAATAATAAAGTTGTTTTTGAATCGGTAAGATTTTACACATTTTGAATAGGTTTTTTTGTTGGTCCTTACATGCTTCTTTTTGTTTTTTACTTGCAATAGTTTTAATTATTCTTAGTTTTACTTTGTCTAAATATGATTGGGACGTCAATCCGTAGCTAGTAGGCATAGTACCAAACTATAATATACGCAATAGCGCGTGTCTTGGAATACAATATTTGAGATTAAAGAATTTACTGAGCAGGGTCCTTAGTTTCTTACATGTATCTTCTATGTGATGTGTCCAGTTGAAGTTTTTGTCCATTTTTAGTCCCAAATATACATATTTGTCTACGTTTTCTAAATGTTTGCAGCTGCAATCTTTGTAATTATTATGTAAACAATCAAATGAATGCTTTATCTGCTTCTGTTTCACTTCGCTTCTCCTACATACAGCAATTATCCATGTTTGTTTCTGGTTTTTGAGCTGTCTGGATATCTATGGACACATTCATTACTGTGTATGTCAATGTTGCCGCAAACCACAGAGAGACGGTCGTCTAGAGGAGAGTTCAAAACTTTTGCGTGGCAAAATTAATTTTCCACTGATTACAGTCTTTGGTGCCAGTACAAATTACCAGTTATTTTTGACTCTAGCAACCAGGTCAAAGTTTTCTAAAATATCAATTTTTATGACCTAGTTTAAAGTTTTAACGTAGTCTACGAAAGAAATGTGTACATTCAAATTCACATCGCGGCATTTTTCTATCAATATTTGAAATAGCAAAGCTCCCGCTTCTGATTTACAAAGGCAAGCGATGCTTTAGTAATACATTAATTACATTAATTTTTATAGGTAGATCGAGAGTGTTTTAAAAAATTGTTGTAAATATTTATATCATTGTGTGAAATGTATTTCAAATAAATATGGGACAAATTGTGCTTAAAAAGTAGTTTTAAAAATCTACAAATGATGGTTTTGCGTAATGACTGGTTGAAAATGAATAAATATAAAATATTAAGTTCTTTTACATGCCGGTTCCTGAAGAATAAGTATTAACTTATTTATAGCCGACACCCATGGAAAAGTAATAACAAATTTTATCAAAACATATTTCCCTGCTGGCAGTAAATGGTACTATTTTAAGCCCTGGCGATTGTGCGTAAAACTAAACGCGATACTGTCCTTTGATAATAATATCACTATAGTGACAACATTATTAAACAATTAATATTATAAATAAAATAGACAGAAAATAAAATCAAAAATAAAATGAGAAAAATATATTCCGGTACCGGGAACCAAACCCGAGCCTCCTGGGTGAAAGTCAGGTATCCTAGCCACTACCACTACACTATATCGGAGATGTCACTGGTCTTGGAAAAAATGTTTATAAAGCCGGCTTACCTGAAGAAAATATATTATAGAAAAAAATATCGTGCGCACTATAATTTTTTAATAGGTACAAATGGTTAGCGTTTTTGCTCTTATAACTATGTACTCTATTTTTGATAGGTCGCGCACATGCGGTGTTGTTGCCGCCTTTGGGTTGGCTGGCCCGGGGCTCAAACCCAATCTCCGGCCGCTTAATTTCGTCTTACGAACACTAGACTAAGTCACAGATAGACAGATGAACAGATGGCTGGACAAATGGACAGATAACGAAATTAATATAATTTGGATTCTTTGTAGTTACTTAGTTATTGTTTGTTACCTGTTGGTTTTCTGAATAAAATATATATGTGACGCGCTTTGTACTCGATGGTGTGTCTATTGTGTCGATATTTACCTGTTCGGTGGTTGTATTTAATTGGTTTTTGCGCGTGAAACCCGTGTTTCCCTATCCGCCAAGTTTTCTTCACAACCAGATACTATCACCTCCAGATGGTTTTGGTGGTGGATAGCCCTTGATGTCCCATTGAAAATATGCGAGTTTTGTGGGGGTGGCTGAGCGTGGGTGGGAGTGGGTGACGAAAATGTGCATTCTAGCACATTGTTTTGTTATGGGAAGGTCACAAATACTTCAGATTGTTCCGGAATGGGCCCGCCGCCACCGACTGGGTCTGTAACTCTAGAAGGTTCCGGAAAAATCCACCCTAGAAAGTTCTGAACGGAGAAAATTCTCAAATATATATAAATATAAATATAAATAAAGATTTAAATGAAACATGATGTTAGAAGGGATAGATACATAAAACCTAAAATTCAGTACATTTAAAATTAGTAATCCTCAACGGCTGGATTCAAAACATTGTTTTAATTTTTTGCGTATTGCTACCTTTTCTTTTATACCAGA